>MU121048.1:0-56558 GCA_014904835.1 Paxillus ammoniavirescens
TGTGTCGAGATATTCCCATGCCCTTCCGAGATCGGAAACATCGGATTCCATCGGAACCACTCGGAAGTACTTTAACTTTATAATCTCTATATTCGCTTAACCTTTTGACTTTCACTTACAACATTTATCATTATGCTTAAAATGCTTCTTTCAGGTTCATTCCAATACCATTACAGATAACATAATACGAGTATACCTCCACCCATAGTATATATACATTCACCCTACTCATTAGCACCTCAGTCGATTTCGCCCATCTAGGCAGCGGCTGAGCTTTGGGCAACTCCTGCCTTGTTCTTAGATTTTGTCAATGTAGTTCATTAGGTGCGGGATGGCTTTGCTGTGGGATAGCAGGTGAGGGAGCTGGTGGGCCTGTCTTCGTAGGTGTCTAGTGAGGATCTGTCGTTCTCTAGCATATTGAGGGCATTTGAGGATGAAATGAGGCACATCCTCCTTTGTTCCTGGACAGTGGGGACAGTCTGGTGATTCCGCTTTGGTGATTCTGTGGAGATGTGTGTTCAGCGATATATGTTTGGTTCTGAGCCATATGAGGGCGCTAGCGTGACGACGAGGCAGGTCAGAGACGAGCTTGATAAATGATCCTGCTAACAGTTTCTTGTCATATTTGAGGGTGTGGGCATAACGTGGAGACTTAGCCCATAACCTGCCCCATCGTTTCTTTGTTATATCTTTCTGCTCTTGTTTGGTCGCTGACATGCTGATTGGTAGCGGTCCTTCTCTTAGGAAGGTGGGGAGTCTTTTTCGTAGACTGTTGTTGACTCTGCCCTTCGCTGCCATCTTGGCCTCTTCGTCCGCTCTTTCGTTACCTTCCACTCCCTCGTGGCCTGATATCCATTTTACCAAGATGTCTCCCTTCTTGAGCTTCTTCTTCTTGCGGAGTCTCCTTATGGCTTTGTGAAAGTGTTCCGTGAGGTAGTATCCTGACTTGGATTTGAACTTGTCGCCCGATCTGATAACTGCCTGGTTGTCGACGTAGATCTCTATTGGGGTTTCTAGGTCCATGGAGATAGTCAGCAATTGAGCGGTGAGTGAGAGTCCTACTGCTTCAGCTTTGTAAACCGTATGTTCCTTGTTCGTTCCCAGGTGGTACCTCATTATTCGCTCCGATTGGCCTCTAACACATATCACCGCCGCTGCACCAATGTTCCCCTCAAACCCAGACCCATCGCAATACACTTTGGTGGGTGCTTGTGATTCGCTGTGCCGTCGTATGGCCTCTTCCCTGGTGGGCGCTATTTCTGTGCTGTATGGCACCTTTTCCCCCAGAGGTCTCCAGGAGTGGTAGATCTTTTCTGCTTTGGTGGGATCTATTTTGAATGCATGAGTGAGGAAGTGTAAGGAGGAGCGATGTCTTAGAACGTAGCGCTTTGCTGCTTTGTTTAGCAATGGTGTTACTGGGTGGGTACTAGGGTGTCCAGCCAGACGGATTGCCGCCTGGTGACAGAGGTTTTGGATTCGGTGCGCTATGGGGATTAGCTTGGCGTGCACCTCCAGCACATCCGTTGCTGCTGTTCGCATTGCCCCCGTGATGCTGATGACCGCTAGTCTCTGCACTCTTTCCATTCTCTTGACTATCCCTATTGAGCCCCTCTGTGTCTCGTCTGATTCTCCTGCGTAGATGGGTCTGAGCCATACGTCTACTGCGTAAAGCATCTTCGGGACTGCCACTGCGGTGTAGAGCTGCTTCATCAGTGCCATTGGTACACCTTTGGCTGCTAGAGATAGGCGGCGTAGTTGAAGCACGTAAGCTGTTCCCTTTCCGATGGCGTACATGGCATGCACGTTCCACCGTAGCTCCTCGTCTATTAGTACTCCTAGGAAGCGGTGGGTCTTGGTGGGCTGGATCACTTCTCCTCGTATTGCTAAGGGTGGTCGTTCTTTTGATCTGTTCCTAGAGAAATCTATCAGTGCGAATTTGGACGTTTCAAATTTAGAGTTATGATCCTTCGACCATTCGAATCCTCCCCCAGCTCTGTTGAGCATGTCTTGTAGCGTCTGGTGTGTCTCGTGGAATGTGTCCCCCACTGCTATGAAGGCGGCGTCGTCGACGAAGGCCAGAGTTCTTTCTCGACCTTTGTTGGTTTTTGTGATCTCTACCAAGTCCGAGTTGTAGATGATGTACAGTATCATCGATAGTGGGTCACCTTGTCCAATGCCATTAGTTATGGGTATCCATTCAGAGAGATAGCTGTCGAATGATAACTTAGTCCTCCTGCCTCTTAGTGCTCTCTCCATGAAGTCCACTAGCGACGACGGGATTCTGCGTCTCTTCATGTTGTGGAGTAGTCTGTCAGTTACCACGTTCGGGAAGGCCCCTTCAATGTCTAAGAATAGGGTAGATACCACCTTATTTCCTCTCCATGCGTTCTTTACCGTGGCTTCTAGAAGGTGCAAAGAGTCAGTTGTTGATCACCCCGGTCGCCCTCCGAAATGGGTATCCGGTAGGAGGTTATGCTTTTCTAATATGTGCGTCAGCTGATCTGCTACCAGGGACGTGAGAAGCTTCCCGGTGGTGTTTAAGAGTGCGATTGGGTGATATGCTTTGGTGACCGTATAGTCGGGTCTACCTGGCTTTCTGAGTACAACTGTGGTGAAATCCCTCCATGGGGTGTAGTAAGTTTTCAATAGGAAGATTGCACGGAAGAGACGTAGGAGGTGAGGGGTTAAGACGTCCTCGCATTGCTTGAATACAATGTTCCGGATGCCATCTGGCCCTGGAGCCTTATGGGGCTGCAGTTTTGCTATGCAGCGCTCTATCTGTTCTTCTGTAATTTCACCTGGGTCAGCTATCTCATCTGGGTATACATATTCTTCTGGGACCGAGGATATTGTTGGTGGAGGGGGGAAGAATGCTTTGGCGAGGGCTTCGCTCTTCTCTTCATTCGTTCTTGCCGGGATTGGTTCTTGTCCCGGTTGTTTAACTTGAAGAGTTGGTATTCTCGAGGGTCCTCCATCTGATGGGTCAGCGTTGAGGTATCTGTTAGCGATCCATACTTCCTTGCTATTCATGTTTTCTAGCCATTCCATCCAATGATCTTTCTTGGCTTTCCGTACGGCTTCAGAGTACTCGTTCCTTTTGAGGCGATGCACGTCATGGCTGGGATGTTCAGGTAAGGTGCGCATCTTGTAAGATAGCGCTGCCGCTTTGGCAGTCTCTTTCCTGAGTGTGGTTAAGTCCCTGTTCCACCATCGCTTCGCGTGCGGGCTTGGGCGTGACATTGGGACGATTTCTTCTATCGTTTCTGTTAGCGCTTTCGTGAAGCCGTCTGCCGTCATCTGGAATTCTGCTTCAGTTACGATTGGTTGGGTGAGTGGGTACTTAACGAGTTTGTTCTTTATCATTTTCTTGAATTCTTTCCAATCGACGTCTTTGAAATTTCGTGTGTGATTGATGGACGTGCGTTGTATCTGTAGATCTAGAGTGGTGAGTATCGGCACATGATCTGTTAATGGGCCTCTTAATGCTGATTCCGTGTGACAGCTGACTATGCTCTCCTTGGTGTTGTCCGAACAGAATACGTTATCTGGCCTTGTCCAGTTCTTGGTTGCTAGGGCTTCTAGCGTGGGCATGTTCTTCGGGAGCGTCATGACCATACCATGCTCCGCTAGTAGCTCAATTAGCGGCTGGGCTTCTGTAAGGTAACGGTTAGTGAGAAGATGCATATTCCTTTCCTCCTCCCATAATGGGTGGTGTCTGTTGAAGTCACCTATCCAGAGCATGTGGTCGTTCTCCGCTGCTCGTATCTGTAGGATGTTAGCTTCTAGGTACTTGGCGAGGGCTTCTAGTGTTTCGGATGAGATGCCAGTGTTGTATATGTTGATGATTGTACACCTGCCATAGGAACCTGTTAGCTGGGTTACGACGATGTCACGGGAGGGGAAAGGAAGTTGAGTCCATGTGTTACAGTCTATGGACATGGATATGAGTGTTACCACTCTTGATTTTTTGTTCTGGTCTAGGTATCGTAGCGTGGGCTATACAGCGTAGTATCTCTGTGTGGACATGGTGTTGTCGACGGGGTTGATATACGGTTCCTGTAACGCTATGATGTCCCAGTCGTCAGCATTTAGGCCATTGAGGAACGGTATCTGAGCATCTTTCGATGCGTTCAGATTTTGCTGCCAAATTCGCAGGCGTGTAGTTTTTTCTTGGTGTCTACTATTCATGGGTAGGGGGTTAGTGGGGGTGATGCTGTGAGGGAGCGTGTTTCGTCGTTGATGATGTCTGAGTGGATGGGGGTGGGGTCGGGGTTGGTTTGTTGGCTGTTTAGGAATGATGTTATCGTGCGTTGTGTGTTCTGTCGTTGTGAGCCTACGGGGAACGCAAACCACCTTGAGCTGCTAGTGTGTCCTCGAAATCGTCTTTCAATGACCTCGAGCACTTCCTTCGAGACATAGACTCCGACGCTCTCTCTCTACTACACTCCAACTTTGGCGCTTCGCGCCGTCATGGTGAACGAGGCAGCACCTGCCAGTCACCGTGGTGCCACCAAAGCCTTTCTTCACGTTGAAGTCCAGGTACATGCCTTTCGGCCGTCCACTGATATACCTCCCTTACGATAAAGATGGAGAGGAAGGACTCGGAGGAAGGACTAGGATGCTAGCCATCACATCCTCTTCAACTCTCAACTCACATGTGGCTCTGCGACTCGGAGTTTCAAGCATCCTCGCTCATGGCGCTCACATGCGAGTTGCTCGCCGGTGGCGAAGCATTCAAGGTACTATTCCAGGACAGCGGTTGGAGTCTGCTTCATCACCCTTCGGAGCTTGTGCGGACAGACAGGCAAGGGTCCAACTCTGGTGATGCCATTGCAGACGACACGGATTTGGGTGGAGAGTTGTATAGAAGAAAGGAGAGGCTCCGGCTCGGATTCAGAATGGCACACGTCAGCGCAGCCGAAATTCGGATAGTCACCAAACGTCCACCATATCAGCGTCCTTCCTGGTAGGAGATGCCCCCACGCTCGGAACTCGATTCAATTCAACTACCAGTCGATTCTGTACTGGCACATTTGAGATGCGCCTACGCCTCTCAGCCAAGAAGAAAATTTCTCATCGTACATCAAAGTGGTTTTCAGCAATGTCGTCGACCACTTCGCAATGCACTTCGACAGCCCCACATACGCCACTCGAGTACATAGCCGAGCCACCAGCTGTTGCCGCGTCCAGCAGACTTCTTTTGTAGCAAAACACAATCTGGGCCACTATACTTCACTATGAACTATTTTGTAAGCAGGGTGCACAAGTATCGGCAGATCAACCCAGGTCGATATCGATTGACGTTTCGTTCAAGAACGTGATTCATGGGTGGCAACGGAACTCTATGTACGTTGTTTCTCCTAATCTCCTGACCCCATTCAAGCTTATTCGTAATTCATAATTAGACCATGGGAGCACAAACTGTTGGCAGGTGGCTAATATATGACGCGCAACCAAAAAGGTGTTGCTTCAATGCGGTTCGTACTTCAAAAATATCCACGCAAAGATCTTAGCGTGCCCAGCGTTTCGTCAGCTGATCATATCTGGACCAGCGGTCTAGGTGCCCTACGAGCACTTTTCGAACAACGAACATTGGGAAACTACCACTTTCAGGAATTCATTTGTCGAAAAGCCATCGCAAAACTGTCGCCCCGGTCCGAGACGTTTCAGGATGTTGCACATATGTAGGGGTGTCTGCACATAAGATTTCAAAGCTTGAACAGGGATTCACTTCATGTGCGGATTATCATTGTACCATCGGCCTAACTACTTTTGAACCCAACATGCCTGCATGGCAGATAGTAAGTATAGTGACCCATTATCGCTAATGGATTATACCAACCCAGTGGTACGACGGTCACGACCGATGTGTCGGTCGTTTCCGTCATGACCTCAAGATGTACGAAACCCAGCGGACGATTCCACTCGGGGATACTATGATGTTAAGCCCGTCGTGAGTTCCACCATAGGCGCTCTCTACAGACTGACAAATTCATGTCGTATTTGACCACATGACGCGTCAATTTAAGCCTCCCAAGACATGCTGCCAGTGGGTCCACTGGCATGTCAGCCCTGCAATGTCAATGACACGGTACCTGTCGTGTTATGTATGCTACTTCGGTTCCATCCCCCAATAGGCGATTCGCTCCAACCTCTTTCGGGGATACGCCAACGAGTACGCCGTGCTGCAAATCACTTTCCCGGTCACTCCTAACCAGTTGGACACCTGACATTATGACGTGTTTAAGCTCTCTGAACGGGGATGTTTATCTTCCAAGGATGTACGCCTCCGCGATAACCAGTCCCAAGACTTATATAGGGGCAGTAAACATGAACTTTCAACGACATCCATCCCTCCCACTCCGCAAAAGGATGTTCGGTCTTTCCCGCGTCTCCGTGTCTTTCATAGATTCTGTAAGACCGCGTAGAAACTCGGTGGATGATATGTCCGCACCTTCTACCTCGGCAGCCACCGGAGCAGAGGTGCCAGACGGTGGTGTAGAGGCCTGGTGTGCTCTACTCGGATGGTAAGATTATCAGTCGCTCGGGTCAAATCACCACTAACATATCGTCGTCACAGTTTTTTCGCACAGTTTTGCGGATATGGGTGCGTCGGTAACAACCAACAAATCTATTGATTCTGACACCTCGGTAGATACATGAACGCTTTTGGCGTTTATCAGGGTGGTCCCTGTTTTCATAAGTGTATACCATGCCAGCCCTGACGATGATCACTTGCCGCCCAAACAGCATTTTATACACAAGATTACCTAGCAAACGAGAGCCCATCAACCATTTCGTTGGTATTCATATTCTGTATCATCGTCATATTCACATCGCTACATCCTCCAGATGGATTGGCAGCATTATTTCGTTCTGTGCGACAGGGGTAGGGCTCCTGTGTGGCACCCTCTTTGATCGAGGATATTTGTGAGGCCGAGTGTTGTCTTTCTCCATTAAACACACACCACTAACTAGTATCGACCAGCTACCATGTGTTCATCGGGGGCGCGACCTTGCAATCTTTTTCACTTTTTATGTTATCCATGGCGAAGCCAGGCAACTATTACCAGGTACAGAACCCGCAAGGCTAGTTCATGCTACCATTCCTGACGCCACCATCAGGTATTGCTTGCCCAAGGGTTTGGGTTCGGCATCGGTCTAGGACTGATGTACGTGCCGACCTTTGCTGTTCTGTCGCACTATTTCAATCGACGGAGAACAACCATGATGTCCATCGTCACCTCTGGGGCTGCACTCGGTGGCATCGTACATACCATCATGTTGAATAAGCTATTGAATGGCTCGTTTGGATTCCAGGTGGGCGTGCGCATCAGCGCCGCGTTTGTCACCATGCTTTTGTTTCTCTCGTGTCTCCTCGTGCGCCCGAGGTATGCAACTGTACAAAAGACAACGTCGGTGAATTTCTGGAAGACGACAAAGAAGTGTTTTACGGAGGTACCTTCGCTTCTCACCATACTTGGGTAGGATGCACACATTCTTCTTTCCATCTGGGCGCTGCCAACCTCTGATTTTACCTCTAGTTTCACGTTCTTCCAAACCGGTTTTCTGTATCCTTTCTTTTATTTCCAAACAGATTCTCTCAGACATGGTCTTAGTGCATCTTTTTCCTTCTACTCTGTGAGTCCTAACCCCCATCTCGTGTGGAGGAAATGCTGACGGTCGACGATTAAGCTGGTTATCATGAATGGTGGAAGTTTCATTGGTCGGTTCATGGTCGGCCCCATGACCGGCTTCATTGGAATAATCGACCTAACCATCATAACAACCGTCATATGTGTCATATTGATCATCAGTATGATCTGGCTTGGCACGGTCACCAGTGTTGTGGTGCTTGGAGTACTGTATGGGTTGTTCTCGGGGATGAGTAAGTTATGTCATGCATAGGGACCTGTGATGCCGATCGTTTGGCAACATTTTGGTTTGTAGATATCGCGATGATGTCCCCAATGTTGGGGCTTACAGCTGATCCGGCAGAGCTTGGGTATGCATTCTCAACCCTACTTTGTCGGCTGACACTTGCTAACGTTATTTGTCAGAGTGCGAATGGGAGTCGGTTTCGTGGTCATAGGTACGTCTAAAAAGCTGTCAATCCACCATTATAAAGACCGAATCGATGTGACACGCGCGCATCAAGGTGTCGGTGCTTTAGTCGGCGAGTCACAGCGATTTTCGTCCGGGGCTCAGTACACTGACACAAGTACCAACTTTCCAGGATCGCCAATCTCCGGTGCACTCCTAACGAGTCGATATATCTGGTGGGCGCCTGCACTCTTCAGCGGGGTATGTCCACTCAGATCCCATATATTGTTCGATGCATGATCGCTGACCAAATCGGATTTTGGGGTTGCTCGCAGGCGATGGCCTTAACGGGGGCAGTCTTATTCGTCGCTTTGCGGATCGTCTTTCTCCAGTCTGCAAGAAAGGCTGAGAATGCAGCAAAAGGAGTCGCGGGACAAGCACTTCGGTCTGATGACTTGTGGCACCCATTCTTTTCTCAACAAACAGAATCTATCCAACCGGGGGGAAAAGACCGAAATGAGAGGAGCCTCATCCCACTGCACGCTCCAAAAGTGAATAGACGTGATGATGAACACGAGCAACGACGCGAGAACTAGATTTGTACTTGAATGGTTTTTGTAAATGTACTCTGTAAGTGGGATTCTCTGGATATCATACTGTTGAAGTTGAAGTGTATGTAATATGTATTTCGAGTGATCAACACTATGTTCTACTTCTTCTGCTAGATCGCCTAACTTCTTGGATAGTCCTAGGTCTGACTCCTAGTCAATCACGATAACTTGATTGGGAGGCAAAGAACAGTCGGATCCGACCTTCGATGTTGTAGTTTGAAGGAGGGCAGTCACCCCCTGGCACTTGCCAGTGCTTCTGCCCACCACCACTGACAGGCTGTGCAGAGCTCGAAGAGCAGTGAAATCGATGAAGGGACGGGGAACCCGAGTCCGTGCTTGAACAAGGTAAGCATCGCCTTACATGCGAGTGTCTGGAAGAGAAAAATCCAGCTAGCTCGTGCGTAAGCGGCGAAAGAAGGTTGAGAGTAGATGCTCGCATCCTCTTCCTCGTCATAATACACCTGCGAATCAATAACGATAGAAGTCCGGGAAGGGACCTCGAAATTTTCGTCTGTGAAGTCAAGGCCTTCGATGTCATCGGGGATACTTAGTCGTGAGGGGGTGGCCGACCTTGACGACTGGATGAAAGTAGATACGCCGCTACCATCCAATTCATACGGTACTGGTGATATATCGCTTCTACACGACTCGGAGGGAGTCTTGGTACTCAAAGTTGGCCAGCGCCTCGCTCCTGGTCACCCCTTCAGCATCACCTTCAGCATTCCCTTCCTCTGGCTGCTGCTCAAGCTTGGATTCAAGTTATCTCGTTAGTAAATGTCTCCGAGTCGATGGCATGGTAGGCATGCTCGCTGAAGCTTACTTGGTCCCTCTTAATCCTCGAACTATGCGCCGAGAAATGACTACTAGCACCTAGTATGTCATCCGAGTCAGTTGCCACCAGTGGGGTAGGGGAGTTACGATGGTGCATGAATTACCTTACGGTGTCGTGCAACTGTCCCAGGAGGTCATACGTTGCTGTGCGGTCATCGAGTGCACGCAGGAGGTTGAAGTGGTCGTTATAAACGGCCCGGGGCGGCCAGCGGCGGTAAACTTGATATCACTGCTTTGATCCTCAACCGCTCTGATTCACTTCGAAGTGATTAGACGCGACGATATGCACGAGTAACGACGGTAACGACGAACTAGATCTGTATCTTAGGTGTTGATGTTCAAGTTCAAGTTGGTGTTGTACTTAGTTTGTCTCAGTGGTCACGTTGTGACTTATGTACTATACTACTATAGGTAACTCCGACCGTGCTGCCTTTCGTCCGGCATCTATCCAGACTTTACTGTGCTTCGCCAGTTCTCCGTCTCCAAGCTCTGCCTCGAATTCGAACGCAAACTACCTTGTACCGCGGAATTATCGATATCTTCCAATGACCTCGAACCCCTCCTTCGAGAGATAGACTCCGACGCTCTCTCTACACTCCAACTTTGGCGCTTCGTTCCGTAGAGCGGGGCAGCGGCGGCCACCGAAGCTTTCCCTCGCGTTATTCGCGCACATGCTTTCGGTTGCCCGGCGATATACCTCCCTGACGACAAAGATCATGATAGAAATCGGAGTCGGACTAGGACACTAGCCACTACATCATCCTCTTCATCTCTCGACTCACATTTGGCTCCACTAGCTGTTAGCACCATCGAGCGGTTGATTTCGCCGGACCATCACGCAGCTGCCCAGAGAGCGAGAGAGACCAAGGCTCAAAGAGGCGGAGGCACGCAGGAAGGCCGAGAAGAGAGCACGCGGGGAGGAACGCAAGGCACGAATGGCGCTCACAGGCGAGTTGCTCGCCCATGGTGAAGCGTTCGAGGCATTCCAGGACTCCAGGTTGACTCTGCTTCCCACCCTTTGGAGCTTGTGCGGACGGGAAGGATGGACAGGGAAGAATCCAACTCTAGAGTTGTACACAAGAAAGGATAAGCAATCGGCGGTGCGGGGCCTCGGATTCACGATCACGCACGTCAGCGCAACCAAAATTCGAACCGGTCCACCACATCAGCGTCCTTGGCAGGAGATGCATCCCATGCTCGAAACTCGATCCAATGCAGCCACCAGTCGATTCCGTACCCGCACCCTTGGGGTGTACCTTCCCTTCACAGTCAAGAAAAAGAATTCTCATCATGCATCGAAGAGCGTCGTCGACCCCTTCGCAGTGCACTTCGCCAGTCCTGTATACGCCCGTAGAGAGTATAGCTGACTCACCAGCCGTTGCTGCGCCCCCATCCAGCAGGTTTCGTTTATAGCAAACTACAATCTGGGCCACCAGAGATACTTCACTATGAATTATTTTGTAAGCAGACGGGCACAAGTATTGGCAGACCAGTGATAACTTCAAGATCGATATCAATTGATCTTTTATAGTGTCGCGACTTATGGATGACAACGGAACCCTTATGTACGTTGGTTCTCCTAAATCTCCTGACTCCATTCAGCCTCACTCGTAATTCATAATTAGACCATGGGAGCACAAACTGTTGGCAGGTGGCTAATATGATGGGCAATCAAAAAGGTGTTGCTCAAGTTTGTCCTTCAAATATCAATGAAAGATTTCAGAGTGCCCAGTGTTTCGTCAGCTGAACACATCTGGACCAGCGGTGTAGGTGCCCTACGAGCACGTTTCGAGAAACGAGCATTGGGAAACTACCACTTTCAGGAATTCATGTTCTCGCAAAACCATCGCAAAATTGCCCCTCCGGTCCGAGACGTCCCAGGATGTTGCACACATGCAGAAAAGTCTGTGCGTAAATTTTGAAAGTTCGGACAGGAATTCATCTTATGTGCGGATTATCATTGTCCCTCGGCCTAGCTGGTTTTGAACCCAACCTGCATGGTGACTACCACGAATGGATCATAACGCACGACGTTGACGACCGATGTGTTGGTCGTTTCCGTCATGACATCAAGACGTACTAGATCACTCTCCCTGCCGACGATTCCACCCGGAGACCCTATCATGTTATGCCTGCCGTGAGTTCCAGCATCAGCGCTCTCTACAGACTGACAGATTCATATCGTATTCGCCCACATGATGCCTCAATTTAAGCCTCCCAAGAAATGCTGGGCCCTCTAACATGCCATCCCTGCAATGTCAATGACACGATGCTTGTCTGGTTAGGTATTCCATCCTCCAATCGGTCATTCGCTCCAGGTTTAGGGTTACGTCAATGAGTACGGCGTCCGGGCGTCGTGTGACTGAGTATCACTTCAGATTGCCCCTAACCAGTTGGACACCTGACATTATGACGTGTTTGAACTCTCTGAACGGGGATGTTTATCTCCCAAGGATGTACGCCTCTGCGGTTCCGGCCCAAGGTTTATATAGATGCGGGAAGTAATAACTCGCAACGACACCCACTCCACCCACTGAAAAAGGATGGCTTGTCTTTCACGCGTCTCCACGTCTTCCATAGATGGTGTTAGACACCGTAAAAACTTAGCGGACGATATGTCCATACCATCTACCCCCACGGCCACGGGAACAGACCTGCCGGACGGTGGTGTAGATGCTTGGTGCACTGCACTCGGATCGTAAGGTTGTCAGTCGTTTGATTCGATCACCACCAACATATCTTCGTTACAGTTTTCTCACACAGTTTTGCGGATTTGGGTCCGTGAGTCACAACCAATAAGTATATTGATTCTGACACCCCGGCAGATACATAAACGCTTTTGGCGTTTATCAGGGTGGGTGTTGCTTTCATAAGGTTATATCTTTCCAGCCCTGACGATGATCACTTACCACCCAAACAGCGTTTTATGCACAAAATTACCTAGCAAACAAGAGCCCATCAGCTATTTCGTCGGTATTCATAATTTTTTTTGGCATCGCATTCTCATCGCTACACCCTCCAGATGGATTGGAAGCATTAATTCATTTTGTGCGACAGGGGTAGGGCTCATGTGCGGCCCCCTCTTTGATCGAGGATATTTGTGAGGCCGAGTGTTCTCTTCCTCCAGTAAACAAACTCTAACCAGGGTCAACTAGCTATCATGTGTTCATCGGCGGCGCTATCCTGATATCTTTTTCGCTCTTCATGTTGTCCATGGCGGAGCCAGGAAACTATTACCAGGTACAGAAACTGCAAGGCTAGATCATCCTCATCCTACCAGCGTGCATCATTACCAGATATTACTTGCCCAAGGGTTCGGGGTCGGGATCGGTCAAGGACTGATGTACGTGCCAAGTCTGGCTATTCTATCGCACCATTTCGATCGGCGGAAAACGATCGTGATGTCCATGATCACCTGTGGGACTTCACTGGGTGGAATCTCGCACACCATCATGCTGAACAAGCTATTGAATGGCCCAATTGGATTCAAGGCGGGCGTACACATAAGCGCTGGGTTTGTTAGCATCCTGTTGTTTCTCTCGTGTGTCCTCGTGCGTCCGAGGTATGAAGCTGTGCAAAAACCAACGTCGGTAAACTTCTGGAAGACGACAAAGAAGTGTTTTACTGAGGTACCTTCGCTTCTCACTATACTTAGGTAGGATGCGCACATTCTTCTTTCCGTCTCGATGCTACTAACCTCTGATTTTACCTCTAGTTTTACGTTCTTCCAAGCCGGATTTCTGTACCCTTTCTTTTATTTCCAAACAGATTCCCTTAGACATGGTCTTAGTGCCTCTTTTTCCTTCTACTCTGTGAGTCTCGGCCTCCCTTCCCCTCTCGTGCGGAGGAAAGGCTGACGGCGGACGACCAAGCTTGTTATCATGAATGGAGGAAGTTTCATCGGTCGGTTCATGGCCGGCCCCGTGACCCGCTTCGTTGGAATAATCGACCTATCGATCATAACAAGCGTCGTATGCGCTATATTAATCATCGGAATGATCTGGCTGGGCACGGTCGCCAGTGTTGTGGTGCTTGGCGTGCTGTATGGGCTGTTCTCCGGGATCAGTAAGCGGTGCCGTGCATCGGGATCTGTGATGCGATCGTATTGTGACGTTTTGGTTTATAGATATCGCGATGATGTCCCCAATGTTAGGGCTCACAGCTGATCCGGCAGAGCTTGGGTATGCATTCTCAACCCTGCTTTATTGACTGACACTTGCTAACGTGATTTGGCAGAGTGCGAATGGGAGTCAGCTTTACGATCATAGGTACGTCTCGACTCTGTCCATCCATGATTAAAAGATTGAATCGATGCGACACGTGCGCGTCAAGGTGTCGGTGCTTTAATCGGTGAGTAACAGCGATTTCCCAACCGGGGCTCGGTATACTGATGTAAAATCCACTTTTCAGGAGCCCCACTCTGCGGTGCACTTCTAACAAGTCGATATATCTGGTGGGCACCTCCACTCCTTAGCGGGGTATGTCCGTTCAGATACCACATGCTGTTCGATACGTGATCACTGACCAAATCGGATTTGGGGTTGCTCACAGGCGATGGCGTTAACGGGGGGATGCTTGTTCGTCGCTTTGCGAATCATCTTTCTCCGGTCTGCACCAAAGGCTGAGCACGCAGCGAAAGAAGTCGTGGGATGAGTACCCGGGTCTGAGGACCCTTTCCCCAACAAAAGGAATCCATCCAGCCAGGGGGAAATAAAATAAAAATAAAGACGAACGAAATGAGAGGGGCAACCTGCCACCGCACGCCCAAAAACTGAATAGACGCGATGATGCACACCAGCAACAACGCAAGAACTGGCTTTGTACTTCATGTTGGGCCCGGTGTGTGTAAATGTACTCTGTAAGTGGCGTTCTCTAGATATCTACCTGAAGTTGGAATGTATGGATTATGTATTTCGAGTGATCAACACTATGTTCTTACACCTTGCTGCTAGGTCGCTTAGCTCGATGGATAGTCCTAGATCTGAGGCCAGAAATGGACCCCACAGTGGGCAGTTGGTCACAGTGCCACCGCAAGGTCCCCCCTCGCCTGATTGATTCAATCCTAAATCTTGGAGCAATCAATGGTAAACCGGGGGTAAGGACTTCCTAATCTGCACACAGCACGTTTACAGTCGATCTTTCTCTTCAAGCCCTTCCGGACATGTTCTGCGGTTTTGAGCACAGTGATTTTGAGCTATTGACGTGGTGTGAGGAACACTCAAACGCAATCCAGTCAGGTGTTGACATTAGTATGAACACGTCGTAAATGCGATGAGCGCTGTACACCACTTCCTCCAACACGCGACACGACAAGCCATCCTCTTTTGAACGTCACGGGATGTCTTCGGACAATAATCAGGATGAGGGAGAGAGTACGGGACACATGTGAAGATGGAAAAGGCGCTTTAGAGAAGATATCGTTGCTGATGAATGGCTAGAGGTGGAAGAGCGTGTGGAAGGAGCCAAGGAGCCGCCAGCACCGATGGAGAAGCCGAAGCCAGTGAAGGCAAAAAGTGTCGTTCTGAGACGATTGGTCAGACGCATTAATATTGGTAGCAGACAAGACTCGGATTCGGAATGTGGACTTACATATTCTACAACTGCCCACCCACCCCACTAATGTATTATAGTCAGCAGCCATCTTTCTCCGAGCGGGGCAAACACAAAACTGTCTTGCTCCGTGAAGTCAGACACCGGCATGTATTTCCGTATCGTGTCATGTAAGAGTTCACGCGTTCACGTTCAGGGTAAGCCACACCGTTGGTCGAAATCATGAAAAAGAGGAGGTCATCCGGTGGGAACTTCCGCCGCTTCTGCACGGTGAAGGCCAGCCATGCCCGAAGATGACAGCGCACGTTCAATGTGAGGCATCTGTGACTGACAGGCCGAATGGATGTAACCTCACCTCGCAGTGGCCCGTCTTGCCCTACATGCTTTTGCCAGCCTTTACGGTTGCGTAGCTTAAGCAAGTCGTAAGGGACGTTATAGGGGGCACAGTTTTCGCAGTTGAGTGTGATTCCTTTGAACTTGATTTGCAGTGCCTCGAAAATTCTGCCATGTCCCAACGGTTACGGCCAGATCAGTATGAATATTGGGGTATGACAGGCGGAAAGCTCACCGACACCACATTGTAAGCCCGGTTACAGATGGCTCGTAATATTACATTATGGCCTCCGGGATGAACGAACGTGGCCCTCGAAGACTGAGATGAATTTCTGAATTCTCCCGACCGAGCGCTCGACTCGGAGTCCCAAGTTGCACATGACGCTAGGGAAGACGGCACCCGCTTCGCCACGGCCATAGTCCACGTCACAGCTGCGAGCACCGCGGCCATGACAGCGTTACGCCGTCCGATTTCTTCATTGATAGAGAGAACAGTCCTGTTGAAACCCTTCAAATTGGGACATGATGATAATGTTGGGGTATAAGACCCACTCGAGCCCGGGAACACCTAGTACTCAGCAACTCTTACTTCCGCCTATCGTTTGTCTCTTCACTATGAAGACCTTCTTGACTCTCCTCGCCGCCATCACTTCTTTGAGTGCTTATACACTTGAGTGTGTGCATGCAGAGGTGGTGTGTGCTATTTGCCCCGACACTATGGGCGGCGGCTTTGGGCACGGCGAATGCTTTATTGGGGGTGTTGGCACTAGATGCGAGTGAGTCTACCTCGCACCAGTTGTTTCTATTCGATCCAGGTGGAGCTTACCGTCAGAGCAGGTACCAAAAGAATGGGGTAACCACCTTCTATTGTTACTACAACGTGCGTACTCGCTGATATACTGCCTTTCATTTTGATTTGATGGCGGAATTTTCCTTCTTGCAGTCGAAAGGAGCCCTCATCGTTTCGCGTTCAAGTTCGAATCCCTCATGCACAAGGAAAGTGCAGATGGGCAATTTCTGTAATCCATGCCCATGGTAGTTGGGGCCACAACAGGCTCCTTCACACCGCCGCTGTTCGTGTGAGGGGCGATGTGCGAGGGAGTCGGAGGACTTCATCACCAAAAAATCTGTAGCCTGGTATGGCCAAGTGTTCCCGCCCCAAGCGCACCCACGTTGTATGAGAATGATACACGTATAAATGGCCATATTGGAGCATATTGGGGGCATCTAGGAGACCGACGTCGTTTCAAGGTTTCCCCACAGCTGACACCACAACCAGCTGTTGTGCCCTAAGCCGCATGTTCATGAAAGACCCAGTGGGCGGGGATGGAAGTGAATGGTCCGCCAAAGAAGACTGGGAGGCATCACGAACAATCTATTCAGCGAGCAGTGGTCCCCTCCCTCTCTAAACTGCATGCTCGTTTCGCTGGTGAAGCATTGCTCCTAGAAATCATTGAAGCGCTGCACGGCCGAGACAGTGACAAACCTGACCGGATTCGACGACGTGCTCGCCATCGTGCATTCAACTACCTAGTCGAAGACGGATGGCTGTTCAGGATCACAGATGGACGCTCAGTCAGAGCCCGTGCACGCGTCGAGTGCGTATCCCAGAAGGAAGCCATAGAACTGGCCAAAGACGGGGTCGTGACTCGGTCAAAATTAAACTTATGGACCGTATATGGAGTCCAAAACTCGACCAATAGATCGTCACTGCACTGCGCCAATGCCCGCAATGCAAAAACTTCGGCTCGTCCCACCTGCACTCACTCATGTACCCGTTCACACGCCGACACCCATTCGAACTCATTGTAGCCGACTACCTATCACTACCAAAGGGCAAAGGCAGTTTTCACACCGTCCTCCTAATGCTCGACACGTTCTCGCAATAAGTACGTCTGGGGATTCAAGTTAAAAACCCACGGCACAGCCAAAACAACCGTTGACGGGCTGAAAGCAATAACTCACACGTTCCGAGCCCCCGAAACGTTCATGACAGATGGCAGATCACACTTCAACAATGGCGATGTTCGTGCATGGTGCACAGCCAACGTGAGTGAGCACCACGTCGTCGCTGCATACGCACCGTGGGTCAATGGCCTAGTTGAAAACACAAATGGGAAGTTGTTAGGACAGCTGAGAAGATTGGGGAGTCCAGGACTAGGAGAAGATGAATACGAGCAGATGAAACCGGAGGACATCAGCAAGGCCTGGCCTGACCACTTTGATGCAGCAATCAGACAGCTGAATGAGCACATCATACCGGCCTACGGATGCCCCCCGAAAGAACTGCTCTTAGGTATTGTCGTCAACATCGTGCAAACACCGATAGAGTCAGCCACCGTCCCACCGCCCCCCGCCAACGTCAATGTACAACTTGCCTACGTCAATCAGCAACGCCTAGATGCCACGGACCTTGCAGCACTACACGCCGCCAAACGCAAAGCTGCGTTTGGCTGCAAAGTACTCAACTCAACACCAGGAGAAGTCATTTTCGACGACGGACAATTGGTTCAGGTCTACGACAACGCTCTAGATACTACGCTGTCAACCACATGTAAACTACTACCGTGTTGGTCCGCTCCTAGACGAATCCTTGACCGTGCAGGAAACTCATTTTGCCTCACTACTCTCGACGACTTTCCCTCCCTGGGCTTGCCAGACGTCCATGTCGCTTCATTCCACGTGACGGCACAGCGCTAGCGGAAATACAGCAACTAAGAGAAGAAGAAAGGACAGTGAATCAACAGGACGTCGAAGAGCAAGGGTTCGAAAGCGAGGAAGAATCCAGCATAGACAGTGCATCCGAAGCACCAGAGAACGAAGGGCAGAGGTCGGAAGAGGAAACGTAGAACAGAAGTGGATGCATCACGAACCCAGTGGCTCGCACACAAGGAGGGGGCAGATGTAACGGGGAGGCCCGTAGTAGGGCCGACAACCCGTCAGGAGCGGAGGCAGAGGTCCGTGGCAGAGTAGAGTGGCAGAGGTCCCAGCGTAGAGGGTAGCACAACACCTTGCGACGGCAAGGGTTTCTGTCTCCAGATCACACTGGTCCACCAGTCACGATGCCACCAAAGCCTTTCTTCACGTTGAAGTTCGTCAGTGGTCGTTGACGAATAGTGTCGAAAACTTTGCATCGGAATATCTGAGTCTTATTGTAGCTGGCTGCTGCATCTGGTTCACGCCCATCGATTGGCATGCATGTAATCACATGCAATGTTTTCCCATCGATGGGCGATGCTGCAATGCCCCACGTGTAGGCTACCTTGACTAGGACTGCGGAAACTTGGAAGTTCTCGGTGATTGTGACTCTACCTTGTCCCAATTGCAGCACTCGCATTTCATTTCAGAAGTTGTCCTGCGTAAACAAGGTTCCTGCCGGCGTTCAGCTCGGCCCTAAATCTGGTGACAGACACTCTGTGGCAAATACCATACACCGTGCATCATGCATTAGTGATGCATTGCACAGAAGGATGCTCCACGACGGAAATTTTCGTGGTTGCTAGTGGAACCGGATTTCTTCCCAAAACTTCAAGGACGCAGGGCTGGCTCAGGGATAAATTCCAGGCCGCGGATGCTTTTGATTGTCGGTTCAAGGTTGAGCAGTTCGGAGGTACAGTCCGATGGGCTCCAATGGTTGACGGCTCCGTCTTCAACTCGAAGTGGCAACGATTTTCCCAGCCGAGTCCACCTGCATGACAGCCGCGATTTGCGAATGTAACAAGGTTCAAACGTTCATGATGTTATAAGTTTTTGATCACCGTTGACTGAACTGTAAAGCAGGCCGTCTGTCTTTTGCGTAACGATTGGCCATCTCCTTCTGGAGTTGCATGATAGAAATCGAGAAGTTTCGAAGGTAAGCCTGGAAACTGGCTTTGTATATACTATATACGAATGACGTTCATATTCACATAGGCCTTGCAGATGCGGCCGACTCGTGACAGTTTTTGTCAACATGTCAAGCACGTCCCTGCTCAGCCCTACTCGGTCTTTGGGTAACACACGGCTCTGATTGGTGAACCCCCTTCAAAAATGGAAGGTCCCTGACCTATACCAAAATGTCGACAAAGCGTTACACTGTTCAATGTTCTTTCACTGTTCTCGATAGGCAGACGGGCCACCGGCCCTCCGAGTCATAGATAACCAAGTCGTAAGCCAAGCATATCCAGATAACCCTTTTTCTAATATTGATATGGTATTGATGGACATGCGTTCGCTCTTCCTCCCCCCGGGTCATAAAATTGCCTGACATTCGGCGAAATGTTTTACACACCCATGCAAATCCGATCTTACTATAGCTATACTGAGTCGCACCAATCTGCCCTCTGCATTGAATCCTGCCACTTACGCCCAAGCTCTCCGGACCTTTGCGTAAGGTGACTGCTCGTCAACGACAACCCGGGCCAGGCTCGCCAAGCTTTTGAATACAAACTGGTCGCCTGGTCTGTTTAGCTACAGCGCGTCCAGAGAACACATGCCTCATTTGCCAAGATCTGGAAGCTGCTTACTTACGGAGATGGACAATCCCTATTTTTTAGGCTGCAGGTGACCTGACATAGCTATTCACACCATGAAGACACCGTTCTGCATGCGACGCATACTCGTAATACCCTCCTGGCGTCGCTTCATCGATCGAGTCACTTGAGGATCGGAATCGGGACCTATTTATATGGTCTCAAGTTTCTCCAAGACCCAACAGCTCGAGTGATCTTCTCAACCTTGACGCTACACCCCCTGACATATTCTGTCTGACCTCGTTACCATGTCAAGGGAGAGCGCAGAAGTTGCAATCCTGAAAAGTTTCCCCTCTCCAGCCTCCACCGTGGAGGATGCCGGAGAGGAGGTCATCTATGTATGCTTCACCGTTACTTCCATGTACTCTTCGCTCACTGCAAACAGGTTGAGTTTGAAGATGGTGATCGTCGTAATCCCCTGAATTACTCTCGCGGAAAGAAATGGGCAATCACTCTGACGGCTTGTCTCTTCGCCGCAATTACAGGTAACAGTCGTTCCCCGAAACAGTCCGTCGCGTACTCATAGACATCTTTAGGCGCAGCCGCATCGTCGTTCTCAATCAGCGCACCGTCTATGACAGCAGAGCTACACTGCACAGAGCTGCAAGCGACCTTAGGTCTCGGTCTCTACGCACTAGGGTTTGGTGTAATCCCCCTAGTCACTTCGTCATTCAGCGAGGTTCGCCGTTCCCATTTTTCTTCGAACCGCCGCTCATACCCGTGCAGGAAGTCGGTCGAAGGCCGGTGTATATTTTTTCGACCATCTTGTTCACCCTCACTCAAGTGATGGTAGCATTGTGAGGACTACCGATCTGACCGTGAAAGATTGATTATTCACTTCAACATGTAGAGCACCAAATATCGGAGTGGTAATCGCAGGACGCGTCCTTGGAGGTGTCTTTGGCTCCACGGGAGCTTCTCTCGTTGGTGGTAGCATCGCGGACATCTGGGGACCCCAAGAGTGAGTGCTGCGGGGCGTACTTTTTTCCCTGGTCTCACTACCCGCAGACGAGGTACACCGATGTCTCTCTTCGCTTTCTCCTCCCTCTTCTCGATTGGACTCGGATCGGTAATCGGCGGAGTGATAGAATCCGACCCTCATCTTGGTTGGCGATGGGTCCAGTGGATTCATGTTATGTGAGGCGATATTTCCTTTTCATTTCCCGAGATCAGCTGACACTTCCGTTCAGGGTCTCCTTCCTTTTCGTCGTCCTCGTGTTGGTAGTCATGAGCGAGACGCGTTCTTCCATCATTCTTACCCAGATGGCACGGTCCAAACGTAAGATCACCAGGGACAACAGACATAAAGCCAAGGCTGAGATCAACAAGGAGAGCCTCTGGAGCCTTATCAAGACGGCCTGTTCTCGGCCCCTATGTCCGTCGTAAACACTTCACTTTCTGTTAACGGCTCTGACGTCTATTCGTCAACTATAGATTTCCTGCTCACTGAACCTCTCGTACAAAGCTTCAGTGTAAGTTCTGTTCGATTTTGTCTTCTCAAACATGACTGACATGTTTAACGTCAGATATGGGTTGGTTTCACTTGGGGCGTCGTTTATTGTCTATTGGAGTACGCGAGCAGTTTTTCTGGTTCAAGGTTTACGGACTCACTGGGCGTCTAGATCAATATCTCCTATGTTTGAGACGGTTTATGGCTTCAATGTCAGGCAGACCGGATATGTCTATGGGGCGCTCAGGTAAGATAAGATCGATGCTTTCTTCCAGACAAGTACTTACGTCACACCAGTGTCGGCGCATTCATTGGCTTCATTGCCAACATGTACCAAGATAAACTCTATAGGTAATTAAGATCCCATATTCATTCCAGATGATACCACGGTGTGACGACCTCCACCACTAGGATACACTACACCCAGAAGAAACAGGAGGCTCGGCTATATCTCGCTTGCGTCGCTGCCTTGTGCCTACCAGTCGGAATGTTCATAGTCGCCTGGACGGCGTCACCAAAGATCCACTGGATGGCCCCTGTCACCGGACTAACGGTCAGCCGAAATTGGTTTCATATCGCTCGACTATTTCCTCACACCATGCGTCTCCCAGGTATTCATGGCCGGAGTCATGATCATCTTCCAAGTGGCGTTCCTATACCTTGCGGATTGGTACGTTTACATCCCCCAACGCGCACGTTCTTTGCCAACTCTCTGACGTTCCCGATTTAGCTACAATATATACGCGTCGTCCGCCCAAGCTGGGCAAAGTCTATTCCGTACGTTGACACACGCTCTCCCCCCGTTACGATGACTGAAATGAGAGTTTGGGTCAGGAAATACCATGGCTTTGGTGTTCCCGTTGCTCGCCCCACAAATGTTGACGGCGCTCACGTATAGATGGGGTCTCACGCTTGTCGGAGTGCTCGCATTCTTGATGGCTCCTACACCATTCGTACGTCAAACAACCGTCAGACGTCACACGGCGTACTTGTCGATTGCTTTGTTCTCATCCGTTAACACAGGTGCTGTTCTTGTATGGCTCGAAGATTCGAGCTCGTAGTATTGTCTCGCGTCAGATCTTAGCCGCTGAGGCCCAGGCTTCCAAAACGTCACCTCAGGGGGTGGAAAAGGTTTGAAATTCACGATGCCATGATCATGATGAGGAACTTGATGCCATGAAGAATCTGATGAAAGCGAGGATGTGTATATTTGGATAGATGTCGTCTCCTTGCTGGTGCAGAGGTTGACAAATGTAGAAATAAGTATGTATATTTGTATTCTCCATGCTGTCCGTGTTTTCGTCAAATAGTGTTGCTTGATAGTATATGTATGTCTAGACTCGTTCTCCTCAGACTGTCCCACAGTTTGCTCCAAGCTGAGCAAGTATACCACTGTTGGTTGAGGAGACTAAAGTGGTATATATATTATATATGTTATAAGCGGAGAGGGTCAAAATACATGCTAGTCCGAGTCTGATGACAATGATATCACACCACTGTCGATATAAGGTTGTTTTTCCACCTTTGACGGCCGCAACGAGTATTCCCAGCCCCCATCCTCCACGTCGCTCTCCACATCAGAAGGCTCAGCCTCATCGATCATGCGAATCGCATTTGTAAAGTCCTCGTCTTCCTCGTCTTCCTTGCCAGCTTCTGCACGCAGCCGCTTTTTCTTCTTCGCGAGGACATGCACGTGCCCATCCTCCTCTTCCTCAGACTCTGGATGAGCTGGATCGTAAAGCGAGAGTCGTTTACGTGGGCGCGAAGATCCTGCCACCGTAGCCACCGACACGTCCCCTCCGTCTCCATCGTCCCGTGCAGCCGTTTTCCGCTTCGTCCCAGAGCCTGCTGTTGAAGCCTTGCCTTTGCGCGTCTGCCGCTTAAATGAACAGTGGATCCTCGGTCCGTTGCCGTGCACGACTTCGGCACGGGTGAGCCGAGTGAGTCGGAGGGCGAGTTCACCGGGGATGACATACACGTTGACTGTGTATGCCGTGGACGAGAATGCCTCTCCTAGGTATCGTGAGACAAGTAGCTGTACGGTCAACGTTTCGATATCCTTGAGATTCCATTTCGGTGAGCTCGAGGACAGGGGTACACGGAACTGAAGAAACGCGAGATTAAGAGAAGAAAAGAAGGAGCACGCACGTCTTTGGACAATCCGACCTTTCCCCCGGAAACGGCGTCATAATCCAATTGGACCTTTTCCTTGCTCTTCTTTCGCTTGCCGCCGGCCTCGAAGGACCCACCTCCTAATCCCCTCGCTAAATCGCTCAGCCCAGCAATCGTTTGCCTCCCTCCTTGCGCATCGACAGCCTCGAGGATCTTGAGGATCTGCCACGCTTCTATTGTTACATCTTTATGTTCAATTGTTTCCGGGGCACGTGTACAATTGTCACAGTGCCCGCATTTATCCATAGCACTCGATTCTTCGGTCGTCCACGAGGTCATGGAGAGATCAGAGGAGGCCGAGAAGTGTCTGAACGCGAGAAAAGCGTGGAACAATCGTCACACGCGATCAACATGCTGAATTCGTGTGAGAGGGAGGGACGTTACTTGGCGAATAAGATCTTGCGGCATTCTTGCATGTCCTGCGCAAAACGCAACATGTCGTGTACTGCGATTCGTGCATGCCTGTGAGCGTGAGATGTGGTGCTGGACAAGTGAGGCGGTACGCACATTTGGCCAGTCCGTCTGTGTCTGTACAGGTGATGGATGACTGGCGCGTGGCGTCTTGGGGTCGGTAGTAGAGGAGACAGTCCGCGTCTTGACCGTCTCGCCCCGCTCGACCTGATTCTTGGTAGTAACCGTCCAATGATTTCTGGATAATCGTGCTACTTCAGACGGAATAAGAAAAGGCAGGAGACATACTAACAGACATCTATCATTCGTCAAGAATTTAGGGACGACCGTTGGAAAGATTGACATATCCTTACCGTATGATGGAGCACGAAGCGTACGTTCCCTTTATCGATACCCAATCCGAAAGCTATTTTTGTTATGCATGAGTTACACTTCAAAAGGTGCACTCGAAGGCTACTTGCCGATCGTTGCACAAACGACCTGGACGGAGCCATCCCTCCATTTCTTGTGAAGCCCCTCCTTTTGGCCATCGGCGACGTCCGCGTGATAAACGCCGGTTCTTATTCGACCATTGCTCACGTCCTGCAAGCTTGCTGCGACGGTCTCGGCGTCCTGAGATCCCAGAAGTGAAGACATCTGTCATTGAGTTAGGTACCGTAGGAACTTACCTTCTTCGTAAGACAATAGACGATCCCACTATCGCGCTCGTGGTTCTGCAAGATGTACTGAGACATGGCGGAGACAACCTCCTTCGCCGACGAAGGCTTGGATACGACCG
Organism: Paxillus ammoniavirescens; assembly: GCA_014904835.1. Lineage (NCBI taxonomy): Eukaryota > Fungi > Basidiomycota > Agaricomycetes > Boletales > Paxillaceae > Paxillus > Paxillus ammoniavirescens. The sequence goes on from MU121048.1 coordinate 24,691, forward strand.
AATAATGCAGGTTCTTCCTGTAGAGCGGAGCAGAAAAATAGATCGTGCCTTCTCGAGGAGCGGCTGCGCAAGCATGTCAGTGACGAGAAGTAAATCTTACAAATTTGCGACCTTTCCCGTCTACCACTGGTTTCATGCGGAGTATCTTGAGGATATCTTGGAGGACTCTGGGTGGACAGGTTGCAGATAATGCGAGGATGGGTACGTGCGGGAAGAATTGGCGCAACGCGCCAAGTTTCTTGTAGTCAGGTCTGGAGGATTTTTAGTATGGAATTCCTGATACCAAGTTCGACGTAGTTGCACCTGAAATCGTGTCCAAGTTGGGAGACGCAGTGAGCCTCGTCAATAACGATTCGAGCTACGGGTGAGGATAAGTTCGAAGTTTACACCTCCAGATAGGCTGGGTCCATGCCTAGCTTCCCCCCTTCGACAAGTTTGCGCAGAAGGGACATAAAGCCCTTGCTCTTTGCAATTTTCTCCGGCTGTACATTGTTGCGGACCTGATGAGCTTCTGTTCATTCGCAGAGAGTTTAGAGAAGAAGACAAACCGTAACGTAACACAACTTGATGTCCCCCTGATTGCCCCCTCCTCGCGCGGACGCCATTGCAGTCAGCCGTTGCTGGATCTCGCTGGCCAGCGCTTTGGAGGTCTCACCAGTCAACATGGCTGCCTCGACTGATTCTGAGTCAGCATGGGTCCAACTACCGGAGTAAATGGCTCATTTACCTCCGGCTTCTCTGAGATGTAGTATTTGGTCTGTTATCAGTGAGATGAGGGGTGAGATAACTAGAGTACAGCCGGGGGTAAGCAGGGCTGGGAGCTGATACGTTAATGATTTGCCTCCGCCTTCAGGCTGAGGTTAGCAAGGACTTGCATATCAGAGTAAGAGAGTCGCAAACCTGTGGGCATCACACAGACGACATCACGACCGTCCATGCTTGCATTACAAACCCTAGATAAATTCGATGATGTGTACATTGTGAAGGGGGAGAAAGGTGTCTTACCCTTGTTGGCAGAGCCGAAAGCTGCTAATTCCAAAGACTTTCTTCATGGTTCCCTTCAGTTGGGGAGCCCAGTCAAATTCCATGGCATAATCGATCGTTCCGCTAGCTTTCGCCTTGCCCCTTCCGTTGATTGCGGCAGTGGTAGCAGGCTGTGCATGTGAGATAGACTGAGTCTGTCGCAGGACTTCTTGCTTCTCAGCGAGCAGACTTTGGCGCAGCGCCTTCAATTTCTGGACTTGTTCGTCCACCCCCTGAATCTCGGATTCCAGAGCAGATAAACGAGCACTCAGCTCGTGTTTGCGTAGGTATGACGGCCGCGCTGTTTCCTTGGACGGACCTGCTACGCCCACTTCGCTATGATTTTGGACTCGAGAGAATTCGAGGATTGCCTCCATCTGCCCAATGAGACTCATTCGAAGGATCAAAATGATGATGAGAAACCCACGCACATCATCAGAACCGACATGGTCCGAGTCGTAGCTTCCAAACATATATCTATTTCAGCGACCGCGCAGTCTGGTACTTGCGCAAGTTCCTGCAGGAGGTAGTAATGGTCAGAACTGCGGTATTACAACTCGAAGCTTTGTTAACACGTCACGATGGAAGGTGATGCAAGACGCGACGCGTTTATTTGTAGTTATTTGATCTTGCCACTGATTGCGGTTGCGCGTTAGATCACCTCGGACCTGTCAGTGTAAATGTGATCCTTAGTTTTACGCAGGAGCAAGTCAGTGTCGACGAGGCTTTGTTGTTGTTGGGTGTGCACTCGAACTGGAGTGCAATAGCATGAGACCTCTACACGCCGTGCCCACGACTCAGCATCTCCCCCGATTTGGGCTGTTGCTGTGCCGTTGAACCCTGACTCGTTGTATAGGCGCCAAGTTTAACGCTCTACCAGGACTGTTGACGTTGACCTGGTGAGCCTTTTTTTTTTTTGGCATCGTCACTGACCTTCTCTGACGATGATACCCACATTCTTACTTTAGACTCTAGTTATTCCTCAACCTGCAAGTTTCCCAACGATACCCGTGCCTTCCAGGCGTCCGACTTCCTTCACCATCCTTTTGGCATTGGCGCATGCTAGAGCCTACAACTTCCGCCTTGCGTAATACTTAGTTGATCGTTTGCTCTCAATTCGACTCAGTCGGTCGAGTCGTCCTGGAGCGAGAACAGCTATGGAGCGTTTCGTAGCCTCGACCTGTAAGTCCCTCGTAGTTCCACACCAAAAACAACTGTTGCCCACGTTCGATAAGCTGCGGAAAGCTCACTATTCTCCTTATCTCGCTTAGACACCGAAATATGTAAATATAAGACATGGCTCTTCTCGCAAGCCCCGTTCCATTCCCGGCGACCGAATACAGTGCACGACGACTACCGGCTCCTCGTAATGCCCTCGGAATCTTCCATGGAGGTAAAGGAACAAGATGACGTTCAGCCTTGTCCTCCTGTTGATTCCGCCCATCCTCCAATGAAGCAAACTCGTCCCCGCCCACCGATTGTCTTTGACTCTCCCAAGGCTTTCGTTGACAGTCTGTATGCGCGATTCCTCAGTCTCTGGACGCGGTCTTTCGCGTATTCTCTTCTTGGCGGACAACTGTTGAGCCTCTGTATAACGTGCTCCTCTGTTACGACTACCGAACTGGTTGACCGAAATTGGATCTTGCCCAGTACGCAGACGTTTTTCACGTAAGTGCCATTACTTCGTGCCTAATCAACTAAATGTTCTCCCTCCCCGATACTACAGCTATTTATCGCTCTTCGCTGTGTACACTCCTTATACGATATATCGATGTGAGCAGCCACTTCCGGCTCAACTCCACGATTCACGTGCTCACTCGATTAGATGGACTGAAGGGCTGGTCGAAAGTTGTGCTGCGTGATGGATGGAAATGTCCGTCGTTAAGCTTTAGCTTCATTTATTGTATTCCTCATCTGGCATGCACCTCAGACTTCCTTCTCGCATGTGGTGATGTAGAGGCAAACTTTATGTCCGTGAAGGTATGTATTGAACTTCTGATGTCTATCGTTCTCAAAGACCCGAGATTGACACTTTGATTGCGACAAGGCATATGGGTATACAGACCTTTTGTCATGTATGCTACTAGACGCGTGAGTCCCTCGCCTATATCTCCATTTTTTTCAATGCCCAATTCCCCATATTCTCAGATGGGCCATCCCGGTTTGCCTGTTTACGTCTTGGATATACATGAGAACGAAATACCACTGGACCCAGATTTTCGTATGGTTCATTTTTCTTATCACTTATCGATGTCTCATATGCCGTCGGATTGATCCGGTAGGGTGTGTTGGTATCTATTACTGGGCTTGGATTGTTGGTCGCGTCCGACTTTCTCACTGGTAAGGATGGTCATGCTGAGAGCCGCGGCAAGGGAGACGCATTCATGGTGGCGGCGGCCACGGTTTACGGCGTTGGTTCGTACATGGTTCATCGATATCCCGATGGAGTAGCCTTATCTTTTCGACAGTGAATTCGACAGAAGAATTCTTCGTGAGACGTTCACCGATCTACGAGGTGCGTATCTATGTCCCTTTCTCGCCTTCACAAGGGTCTGATGTGTGTGTCTTGTAGGTGGTTGGACAAGTGGGGATGTGGGGCATGCTTGTGAGCGGTATGCAGGCATCCGCTCTGGAACACGAGTTGATGACAGTCGCTCCGTGGAATGGCGCAAGCAGTGAGTAGATATATCGAGGAATGCCTTGATGCTACGAGCTGATCGTGTCCTTTAGTTGGTCTTTTGGTAGCGTACACCACATGTAGGCACCTCTCGTGCGCGTCTACGATCTGAGAGACTGATTTGCAGCAGCGATGTTCACGCTATACTCACTTGCACCCTTGCTGTACCGCACCGCGTCGTCGTCTTATTTCAACATGTCACTACTCACGAGCGATTTTTATGGGCTTCTCTTTGGTGCGTAGCGTCACCTCATGCAACGACTTGGAGCTAACGCAACGATCAAGGGCTCTTCCTCTTCGTGAGTGATATCTCGCATGGTTATCGATTTTATCTTCGACTGACGGGTGCCCCATATAGCACTACTCACCATATTGGCTCTATTTCCCATCCTTTGCAGTGGTTATCTCGGGCCTTGTGATATACTTTTGGCATGCCACACGTGCGTTGCTCAACCCTGAGACTTTATTGTCCAGAAATTCATCCACACTTTGCAGCCGAAGAACAAGGCGAGTCCAACGTCCGGATACCCGCCTACGTCACCGCGCAGCACGGAGCACATAGAGACGTAGAAGCCTAGGAATGGTAATATACATATATCATCATATCATTCAGGTCTGATCATAGGTAATTGATGAAAACGTGGTTCAGATGGGGTAACATGCCGTTCGATTCATGAAAGGCTTAAGAGCATCAAAAAAACTTGAGACTGTATATATTTGTTAAGGCTGTACGGCTTCATAATATGGCCGTCCCTAGATTTCAATTATATGCAAGCTGCCAGTAAAGGTTGCTTATCGATCGCATCATGTCTTTCAAAACTTTGAAGAACGGTTCTCAAATCCCTTTGGCTCCTTGCGATGCGGCTCCGATGCTTCGCACCCCGACCCTGTGGACTTGGTATGGGAACAAGTTGCGCATGTCTCAACTTGGTTTGGTGTTGACGCGGACTGTTTGATAAATATTGGATCTTGGCTTTATGGGTCCAGTTGTGAACAAGGGGTACGGCGTGACGGCGTCGAGTTCAAATCCCCCTGCTTACGAAACGGAGCAAGTTGACTGGGTCGATCGAGTTCCTTGGAATATAATATTGTCGAGGGTGCGTTTCCGCCAATCTTCGCGGTTTCGATACTTTTCATATATACCCGAATCCTCCAACTTTTTCAAGTTTGTCGGTGAGTTGAACCGTTCAGGCCCTCAGGCCTCGGTGACAGTACTAGTGATGTAAACTCAGGCACTATTGAATATTGAATCCATAAGGACATATAATTAACACCTCGATACAAAGTTTTCTGATTTCAAAAAGGACTCTTTTCTTTTTTCTTTTTTTTTTCTTTATTATAACCAATTTACGTTTCATCCGGCGCTGATAGCGGGTAATACCACACACACGTTGATACTGTACAACCCACGCCGCCGCATCTACTAATCAGAAAAACCCTTCGAATTCGAATTATTATAATTCACCCATGCATGGATGGCATAGAACATTGGAGCCATGCACCCCCGTTGGCAAGCGCACAGATCGGTTGCAACGTCCCTAGATTAGTAAGCCCGTTTTCAATCTGGATTCTGGATCGTTCTTTCTCCTTTCCCCTTTTCTTCTTTTTCTTCTTCTTCCTCTTCTTGTTCTTCTTCGCACGCAATCGACCCCGGGTCCCTAATTATTATTTCTATGCAATCAATTCGAATTTGTATTTCCCCACACACCCGGTTCCCCTACAGCGGTGGGAGCGATCTGATTCCGAATGGCGTCCCCGGGCCGTTGCTTAGGCTAGACGAGGCTTATTTTTCTTGCGATGTTCATCCGGAGCCCCTATTCTATATGTGGTATTGATATTTTTTTGCGGGGAAGATGATAGAGGCGGAGTCCCCAAAACGACTCTGAGCGGGCGGTTCTTGTCGCTAATGGACCTAAAGATTGTCCACGACAGTAAAGCGAGAGGGTGAGAGAGATACGCTCCATCGACAACCAAACTTGAAACGACGTCAATAACGCGGAGCACGAGAGATATTTCCATAGAGACAGCTGCAAAGAGTCATGCCATAAAACCATACTCGAGGTAAGAAAAAAGAAAGTCGTCGTATCGATATAAACCAGCAAGGAAAAGAAAGAAAAAAAGAGGCGATATAAACACAACAACGACCAAAAAAAAAGCCTTGATAATGGTACATTTTATTCATCTGTTTCATCAAGATTCCCGTTTCAGTTTTGGGATGGTGAACGTGAGTTCCTAATAAAGACTATGACGATAACGCGTGAATTGGATGGGAGGAGACAAAAGTGGTACGGCCATAACAGATAGGTGAGGAAAAAGGGTACGACTAGAACGCGTGAATTGGATGAGAAGCGGACGAAGAAGATCGGATAAGGCGGCGGGATAATGAGGGTAGCGCAATCGGATACAAGCAGGATATAGTGGAGGCGAGAAGGGCAGGGTACGATGAGGGCGATAAGGGCAGAGTCAAACCGGACGACGCTTCGCCGCATGACCCAGCAAAAAATCAAAAAGGGGACGGCGGCGAGGTGAAAGGGCCGCGTGATTCAGCAGGGTGCAAGTGTGAGAGCGTTGTTTGCCTAGCGTTCTGATAAACAGGCAGAGCGACGAACGCGGTGCCGTATGCGCGAAAGCAACCCGACGGTTGGGGAGAGCCCAAAGCCCAAGGGCCGCAAGAGGAGGGTTGAGGAAAGCTAAAGCCCAAGGGTCGAAAGAGGAGGGTGAGCCAAAAGTCCCAGAGTCGAAATAGAGGGACTCGGTTCCCAAGGATGGAAGATCCCATCGCGCAAGAGATGGAAAAAGGTCGAAGGTCGAGGGAATCAAAAGTGGCGCACAAGAGATCAAAAAGGAGGGACGCGGTAGGCAAAACGGCGCACGAGAGACGGAACGAAGGAGACGGCGAGAAGAGGACGACGATACCATCTCATATCTCCATCTCCCCTCCCTCGACCTCCCTCCGTCTCCCCCGATTCCCATTCGCGCCACCCTCAACTACTCCATTCCGTATCATCATGCCTATCCTGATGTCCTGCACACCGCTACCCTTGCCACCTCCACCCCGCGCACGCTGTCGTCCCCTCCTCTCGTCCCCTCCCTCTTCGTCATCGTCAGCGCCAGCACGTTCGCGAGAACGTGAATAAGAACGCTCGTGATCGTGATCGTGGTCATCAGTATCGTCCATCTCCATATCCTCAGGCATGATCCCGAGTTCAGCGGATCCCTTAGACGCACCCGAGCCAATCCCACACCGAGACCCAGCCCCAGCCCCAGAGCCGATCCTACATCTCGACACAGATGCAGACCTATCGCCCACCGAATCAGACGACACATCCCCTGACCCACGCAATGCTGCTACCTCGCTTTCCAGCGCACGGTTTCGCTCCTCTAGATCACGGCCCCTCGAAGCTTGTATGGACACGAGTTGTTGTAGGTACCGGATGTACTCGACAGACTGGTGTGGCGCGATCGAACATCGAGTTGGGTTTTGTCGTCGAGTGTGATCGTGTCATCGCATTCAATCGCATCGTCGGATCGCAGTCGTATTGAGTCGGATTGAGTCGAATTGGAAAGTAAGAGAGAGGGAGAAGTCAGTATGGGTGTTATACGCACACGATTCGGACACCACAAAAAGAACGGTACTACAGAGAAGCGAACGATGCAAACAAGGCACCGACGCAAATAAGCGAACGACGCAAAAAAGGCACCGATGCAAAGAGAAGGTACCAACACATAGAAGGGTCCGACGCAAAGAGAAGGATCCGACGGTACAAACCCCAACGCCCAAAAAACCAAACAACTCACCTTCCTCAAAATCATCCCCTTGTTCGCTTTGATAGTCTGATCCGCACCATTACCAATTCCATTCGCACCGCCTCCCGTAGCAAGCAGTCCATTCCCATTTCCAGAACTGGCGTTGTGCAGGCTTTCACCTTCTTCGCTAGGGTCTTTCTTCAGCATACCGTTGCTGTCGACCGTTGCTGTTGGTGGGCCTTCTTCGGGTAGCTCGGGCAGACCGTCCATACCCTCAGTAGGGAGAACGTGCATTCCTGTGATTCGAAACACAGTGATGATCAGTACTCCCACTCAAAAACCACGAAACCGAACGAACGAAAACAAAAACGCACCAGAATCACCCAACAAACCCATCGAAAACAACTCATCCATTCCAAACGCCGTCTGCGCCGTACCCCCACCCGGTGACCCAGGTACGACGAGTGGCGTCTCGCACTCAAACAACACGCCCGGAATAAGCCCCGCGAGCTCCCCGATACGTTCATTGATGTTATCCCTCCTGCGTCTCTCGACCGCATTATGGGATTCGCGTCTACGTCTTCGCTTTTCGGAGAGGTGGGTGTCGCCTTCTGGGGCTTTCGTGCCGTGCCCGGTTTTTGAACTGGGAGTCCCGTTGACAGAGGTGCCGCCACCCACGTGAGACAAGGAAGAAGAGAGCACGCCAGAGGCTGTCGTAGGGAGGGACGAGGCCTGGATAGACGAAGAGTGGGTGTGTGCTGGTGTACCGAGGTGGTGGTGATGCACGGGCATTCCCCCGTTAGCACCGATGGATATCACGCCGAGGGTTTCCACGTCTGTGGGTGAGATGCCCATGCTGGGGGTACCTGTGCGGTTGATGGGGTAGGTGTAATATGGGGATGAGGGTGCTGCGTAGGGGTATTGTGAGTGAGGATGCTGGGAATGGGACTGGGGACTGCTGAAGCCAAAGGAGTGGGAGAGGGAGTCGGGGGTGGGGAGGCTATATTCGGCAGGGGGGGCAGCGCACCCCGCATTACCATTGGTACCAGGTACAAAGAAGCCACCCATAGGGTTCCCGGAGGCTCTTCCCGGAATGACGATGGCATGTGGATGTGGGCGCGGTGGTGGGCTGGTGCTTGAGACGTGAGATGAGATGGAATTGGTACGGCGATCGCGGCGTGCGGGTCTTGTTGGGCCGAGTGAGGGGGCGCGAGAGCGGGAGCGGGAACGATGGGTTGGCGAGGGAGTGTGGCGGTATGCAAAGTTTGAAGGGGGATCTGGGTGGGGCTCGTATCGGATGGAGGAGGCATTGAAGTGAGTGTGAAGGGGAAGATTGGAAGAGGAGTGGTAGATGTCGTTGGCGGAGGATGAGGGGGGCGAGAAAGCGTGTGCCGACGATGAAGAAAGGTGATGATGGTGGTGGGATGTGGGTGCGGAGATGTCAAAGATGTTGTGTCTGTAGGCATCGTCGTGGGATTGGGTCGATCGCTCGTGCGAGGAGATGTGGGGATCGATGAGACTGGCGAGCTCGTCGGCAAAGTCAATAGCGGAGGCGGGGATGGATGGGGTAGATGCAGGGACGTGTAGATGGGCCTGAGCAACAGAAGGGAACTTGCGAAAAGAGTCAGGTAGGAATGAGGTATTGTGAGGCATGAATAAAGAGGAATCTGATACGGGGGGCGGTGAGGTGGTCGCTGTATCGTCTGGTGAAGCAGTATGAGGAGGTGAAGGTAACTGAAAGCCTTCCTGTTTGACGAGAGGAGGATAGGACATTGCAAGGGTCATGAGGGAAGGGTAAAGCGAGGGGAATCAGAGTGGGGCAATCATTCGAATTACATATTGTATCACTTGTAAAAAAATAAATCTGAAATATTTTAGTCTTCGGACCGATTAAGGGAATGGTACTCAATCAAGGCACGATTGATTACATCATCTAACACAACGCCACTCTTTCGGGTTCTTTCGTCTTTTCATTCGGTGCCGCTTTTCACTTGCATGTACTTGTCATGGTATTCCCCCTCGGACTCACACAGGCTCAAAGATTGTCTCCCGCGAGATGTATATACATAGTCACTACAATAATCTATCATACCATCAAAATACATCCAATCGTATACTATCTATATATCATATCACCCAATGATAGGGCCACCCCAAAACCTAAATCGCAATCGCAGTTATCATCCAGCATAGTACATACGAGAGGGGGGAAACAGTCGGCGCTCATCACAATCGCGGCCCGTTTCGACACAACTATATCCACAGGACGATGGCGACATCGGGTACTGACATGGTCACCGAGTCTACATCTCTCTTCCGCGTCTGCCGTTCCACTCAGTGGCTACGTACGTCCCAATGTTCCACCCACCTCCCATAGAGCCCAGTTCGGCGCAAGGACTAATTTGCAAGTATCGATGAAGTTCGCAAACCCGGCGCAGATGGTCTCAGCGCCCAGGCCCCATAGGCCTCTTCGACATCCGTCGAGGTGATGATTGTTTGGACACCTAACGCACGTCGCGACACCCACCACACACAGCCAATATGTCCATTCCATCCATAAAACCAAATCCGTGACGCGCATCGCCATCATCAACACCACGATCACGTCGTCGCCTTGGGGTTCATGTATCGTTTCAAATGGACAAAGTAAGTTTCTGCGTTGACATACCATGAAGCTGGGTATGAATAACACTGATCTTGGAAGTCTCCCGTTACGCCCCTCGGTGTTTGTTGCATCATGAGAGAGTGGCTTGGCGTGGCAAGTCCGTCAATGATTGTGATGCATGCCCATGATGGGCCACATCAACCTATAAGCTATGCTATCACGGAAGAGAGGTACAAGGACCCACGCTGGCTTGTAGTCTCTCGGATCTGCGCTTTGGAACAGGGAGGTGCGAGAACCAGGCGAAGCCCCGACCCGGGATACACTGCCAAGGCTTCCCTTCTCACCCTGTGGAGATGGACCCCCCCGGGATACGCTTCTTCAGGACGAACGGCCCGGGACGCACTTCTTGGTAACGGTGGCCCGCGACTTGAATAGCGCCCGAGTGCGGGCATCCGAGGTGGGGCTGTCGAAGTGGAGTGCATCGCAAAACCCGCATGTACCCCGTATCGTCCTGGATTCCAAGTTGGACTGGGGGAGTAGCGGGCAAAGTACTCTCAGTACAGGCTTCGAAAGCCTCATGGGGAGCGTCATCACATCTTGGGTCGACTCTCATCACCTTTTGGTGTTGGATTTGTCCTCTATTGTGACTTGGACGCCTATCTCTACTCTCGCTTGTATTCATGGTCTGACCTTGAGAGCCCATGTCTTAGGGGTAACTCATACATCCTAATACCCCTCGGCCCGAACCCGATCAGAACGAAGCTTCGAGGTCGAATTAGCACGCACAATATTAATCCTTCCGTGGCTAAATTAACAGTCCTTCCGAGGCTGAATTAGCTCGGCAAACACGCTCAGTCCTTCCTTCCGTGGCCGAATTAGAATCGGTAAACATGCTCAGTCTTTCCGCCGCCGAATTAGCTCGGTAAACACTCGCACTCCTTCCGAGGGCCGAATTAGATCAATGAACGCTTCGAGTTCTTGGGTCTCGAATTCAACCCGCGGCCACTCCAAAGCCACCCACGCCCGTCGTTGCAAACACGTTTACGAAAGAATGAAAATGAAAACACAATCGATCGATACGAATAAGGGGAGTGGGAGTTGAGATCCACCTTGCGACTCCAGAGTGCACAATCCCACGACTCAAAGACTTGCCCAACCCCACTCCTCACGACTGCACATCCCACTCTTCACGCTCCCATACTAGTACGACTGTCGAAAGAAATAGAAAATGGACACAGAAATACAGGAGCGGCCCAGATCCGAACGTTGGAAATAATCAAAAAAAAACGCATTTACAATAATGTGTATTGCTCGGCGGATCTCTCAAGTACGTACACGAGAGATATAGATGGGTAGATGATCTTCAACTTGGTCCGTCCTTCCCCCGGACCTTACACTCCCTCACTTCATACACGCAAAAGACGTACGTACTAATCAATGTTGCAGCCTGGTGGCGTACCTAACCCACGACAATATCACCCATTCACCTTGCCATCAACCCCATCGAACCGGGGGTACATCATTTCGGAAGATCGGAAGAGAGTTGGTCGTACATAATACAAAGGAGAAGAGTAATAACCAGGTCGTTCCGCAGGGCTATGACAGTAATCGGCACTGCATCACCCCCCCTAAAAACGTGTACGGCCGACATTCAAGCTGGAGACGAACGCCGATCACGCAACCAAAGGCACGAAATGGAAGAATGGATGGACGACCTGTGATTCGCGGTTTCCATGAAGTGACGTACGTCGACCACCCGAACAGAACCAACGATTGAGCGTTCAAGAGACGACGTGCACCTTTCACTGGCAGGTGGGCACTGATGCCTCCGAGCACAGTGGCGTGTGTGGAGCCATGGTGGAAGGGAAAAAGGCCAAAATGTAGGTACACTTGCGGCTTGCATGCAAGGTTATGAGCTCCACAAATAGAGACTGTCGGGTGCCGTGGAGGATGGCGGTGGAGAAATGTCACCTAGACCTGAGACGCCCATGGAGCAATGGAGATGAAAACGCCCATGGAGCAGAGATGAAAACGTTGTTGCGACACACTCGAAACAAACGCCACCCTTCACATGGAGATGCGATTTGTACCGGATCAAAGGTAACCCGGTCCGACAAATATAATTTTACAGGCAGGAGTGGCAGCGGGACTAAATGGTATGTATGAAGAAGTTGAATCAGAAGAACGGGTAGGCACTGATTACCGGCAGGCGTAGAGAGATCAAGGTGCCACATGGACGACAGCGGCGTAAGGGAGGGGCATTCGCACAAGTGAACCGTGCCTCGCGAATTCAGAGCATCCCACTGCGAGACGGGGCAGAAGGAAAGAAGGATCAGTGTCCTTTGACGGGAGACTTCCGCGGGGACTAGGTACCACGGAGTCCTTAGCCGAGCCGGTGAGAGCAAAGCCATCGTTAAGGGGTCATTCGATGCACGAAAACTTTATCTTGCAAGTCAGGGAAAGCAGTTTGTCCGACATATTCGCACGACACGAGACCCGAAGCGCGCGATGTGGGGAAACCGGACCGCACGAGCATCAACGATCTGCACAAGTGCAGAAATCGAATGTATCCTTGGTGTAGAGAAGAAATATAGGTATCATGGATCTCCAACCTGGGGCTCAAGTTTCTCCGGACGGAATAGTGATGGTGATGATGTTGCTGTATGTGCACGAACCCGCGATTGCAACGCATGCCATGCATTCAGATTATGGGCATCGATTTGATAGTTTCCGGCTCAGCTATCCCTAAAATAAAAACGGAGGCAGCCGCAATCCATCACAATCAGAGGAAGAATAACCTATTGACATACCTCATATTACCGAATAGATAGGGACGAAAGATAACTCAAGGTCCGGTTAGATGTGATGCGTTCGATCAACTCGGACGCGGCTACGCCTCGTCGTGTTGGTGCAGTGAGCACCACCATTACCGAGTATTGAAACGAGGCTTCATGAGAACACCGCTCGCAGTGCGTGGACTGCCAATCAAGTTGAGGCTGGCGATTGGGAGGCCCTTGGCGTCGACAAAGACACTTGTTAACTTCCTGACGTGCGAAAGGCCGTCGTAGCACTAGGTATCCGCGTTTCCTGAAAGGGAAAAGGATAATACGCCGTTTTGGATGCACGGAACGTTCTCGCAGTTCCATTTCACCAGAGCGAAATAGCTGACAACTACCCCTATATTCGCAAGATGCGATTGCAGTGCTATTCGACGTTAGAGGGGAAATTATCAGACAACGCTGATCGATCATGACTCTGATTGGTTGCCCTGGTAATGGCAGTTTGACTGGTGTGAGAATCGGGGGCCTGGAACCATGCGCAGCATTGACAGGAGCAATGCCGACAAAGCCTAAAAGACGGGGTGGCGAAGGGTGGCGATGATAACTCACTTTGACATTTCGATAGACGTAACAAGACACGATCCGTTTTACTGAACGCTTGACATGAGCACGGGTGCGGTGACCAATGACACTGTGGAACTCGCCTCGACGTCACCTCTGCAAGGAAGGCGTTAACCGTTCATCCGAAGGCCAATCCTAGACATCGATTCCAAAGAATGTTCAGGCCAGAGACGCTGGGAAAACTGGGTAGATCTGGAAGGATTGGAATGAAATGTCTTATCAAAACCGCATGGGGTAAAGCTCGATGTGGTGAAATGGGGGTGGGGTACTAACTTGTTTAATGATTCCTTGACTCCTTTCTGATCGAGTCGGCTAATGTTTAACGAGGTGCCAGATCTTGTAGTGTTGATGGGGGCCCGGCTTTCCCTATTGCAGCGGGCGACGGACCGCGTGTTAGAGATTTCCCATGAAAGCATCCCAGGCGGCCATCTGAGACAGGTGGCTCAAACAGAAAACCTGATGGGTTGTTGAGCGATCGTGATATGGGCCGAGACGAGATGGCGAGGGCGCCGCACCCTCGTCCGCGATACGGGGTTGAAAAGATGAAAAGAGGTCAACGATGGAGGTAATTGAGAAATTGAAATGCAAAAAGAGGTTAGACCTGAAGACCCCGGAAACTGCGGGGAAATTTGAAATTAGACTTTTTTTTTTTCCCTTGCAGCGTGACCCACTGGCACAACGCCCTCCTGCACGTTGCTGCCAGGTGCAGCGTCCATGGTACACATGGGAGCTAAGAAGCATTCGCCAACGAAAATGACACGGAAAGAACTTACCACTGGGACGACGAAACGTGGGGCACTCCTGTCGATCGATAATTGCCCTCTAAATGAGTGCAAAACCGCTGTGATTGATTGGTATGCAGCATGTCGAAAAACACGGGGCTAGCGTATGTCTGCGTGTGAAGACGGCGGTCAAGTGTCTATGAAGGAATCGCAGAGCGTTGACTGATTCAGATGACCACGGGTAGACAGCCATAGTCTGCAGCGGGCAATTGCATTTTACTTGAATCGACGAGGAGAAAAGTGGGGGACAATATGCGTGGGCATGGAGCCAACAGTTTAAAACAATTGAAGATCACAGCCAAGTTGAACCTGGACTTCTTATATCTTCTCTCCCATTGCCAACGGTTACCAAGACTTACTGTAGCAGCTCCACCTGACTGAGTCACGGTGCCAGAATGACTGGTCAGCTGCCGCCATGGAGAATTCAACATCAGGACTAGACTCGTCCTGTGCGCAGCCGAGAACCAAAGAAGTTTGACATATGCGACCAACGACGATCTCCGGATTCTACGCGGTATGAAAAGTCGGTCATCTGGTGCGTCTTTCGTCGGATTTGCGTGCTCATCTGACTGGCTGCATGATGGGATGGTTTCGCGGAGATTGATCAAGGGCACGTCATCGAATTAGTCACTCAGGCTGGTACAGCTTGAATATTCGATCTCAGGCTTGCAAGGGGAGTGTCCCGCACTTATATCCTCTAAATGCTCGTCGACCTATGAATGTAGGATTTCGTTTCGACTTTCAGCTGCCAATCGAGGTTTAATCTGGTAGCAGGCCAGATTCGAGGGTGGTCGAATTCCTGGTCCACAAGACTTACGACCGAATCAAGTACCGATATCATGAGAGCATGCCCTTTGAGGCGAACAAGACAACCACGGCAATATGGCATAGCAGGGTTCGGGTTCTTGTCACCGCGGACCTAGATCTAACTGTTGTTTCACGAGTATTTCGCATGTTTACGCACACGCCAAAATTCGTCATGCGCGTAGAGGGTGTCCCCGTTGGATATCTCTATATCACCAAGAACTTGAACTGTGCAGTACCAGCAGTACTACTACTAGTGCCAGCACTCTGTCTCTGATATAGTCCTAACACCTTCCATTTTTCCTTTGTAGCACGATCAGCAATGAGAAAGTCATTTACTCGCGTCTTTGCACTTTTCACAAACTCCTGAGGTAACCAACCCACTTTCGAGACATGTTCTCCACCAGCAACAGCGAACACCAGCAACTCCGCGATATCCCGTGCATCAGTGGGTTGTTTGAGCTGAAAGCGCCATTCCACCGCTGCGCCGTGGTGATCCCAAGCTTGAAGCTTCAGACACAACACAACGAGGATAGGTGCAACCGGTAGTCCGCCGATGTGGCGGATCTCGTGTGGAGGGATGTCAGGAATGTTCATCGTCCCGCGACAGAGAATATCGACTTTGCACGATCGACGGGATAGTGAGAGTCCGAGTCTGAACCAAAGTACTTTGTACGTAGCGCCTGGAGTTTTGGCGCTCATGAAGTAAAAGCGAGAGTCCGCGAGGACGAGACGACGCTTGATGCTTTCCTGGTCTTCATTGGTCATCACAGCCATGTCAACGTCCTGCGATTAATCCAGGTGAGCGAGGTTGCTCTTCCTTCTTGCCTGGAAGTACTGACATTCGGTACCCTTTTCACCCCAAAAGCAGAACATGCCGCTCCTCCTACTAAACAACAGTGCATACCGAAGGAATTCAGTAGGCGAGCAGTCACCCTGCTGACTTCTTCCACCTCGCTGCGTAGAGGAGGTAGACTTCTCGACATCGATCGACTTGGAGATTGCACAAGGGTAGCTTGTTGGGGCTTGTAACCAACCTGGGGGCACGGATGGAGGACATATATATGGACCTATACCCCAGATCAATGCTGACGAGATCGTGCGGCCTAAGAGCGCGCCAAGGGTCCAGCTGGATTACTTTTTTGTAAAGAACGGCGATCTGCGCCCATGCAAATGGCTGGTCGCCAGCACATATCTGGAGATCTTATCAGCTGTCGATTGGATACACCAGCCAAAATGGATATGAGAACGGAGATGTACGATAGACGCTCGAGACTGAGTGCAGTATGGCCAATGTCTGGTTCTGTTCAATGGTATGGTCAGGTCAGCACTGCCACACATCTTTATTCCACCTCCCCCTAGCTTCTTCACCAAGCGGCTGCAAGGATTGTGCCCTCTCGTAATGTTGTTCATCACTCCGTCGGACTCAGTCGCCTCCTATAAATCAATGGGTGACCCCTACAAATATGGTGCCACATGCCCAGGCACGTCGTGGTTGAGAACTCTGAAGGGATCCATAGCCTTGGTGTAGGATGGCGTCTCAGACCTCAGGTACCGTTACTCAGCACAAAACCTGCCTTCCTTAGCGTCTTCTCTTGAAGTTATCATAATATAAAGACACACCGTTCGGCGTTCGCCACGGGAAGCAGAGCGCGGATCATCGCACAACCCACGCTCAACCACGAAAACATGCAAATGGGCCCATGTGTACTTCCCATCCCGCGGAGGCCACGAAATTGAATGGCGGGGAAGGCAGATCCCCGGTATCGTTTGAACTGACTTTGGTAATGCAAGACAACGCCAACGAGGCTGACTAGCTTCAGGGCAAAATCCACGCCTCCCTGCCAATCTACCTTCAAAGTATCCGGGCGTCGTTAGAGCAGGTGACAATCCTCCAATGGTCCGTCCATCCTTCTTCAGGGATTGTGTATCGCCCGTTTGCTGTGATGTCTTCCACTTCCCCCGACAGTTGCGAATGATCGGTGGCCCAGGAAGTTGACAATTTTTAGTTCGCAGCGATGTCGAATAACCAAATAATCGTGCACCGATGCAATTGGTGGGTAATGGCGCACAATCCGAGTGGATATTAAACGGGGTTCGCTACCACGTCACAAAGACGTACTGTCGCTCGATTTGTGAAGGGATGTTAAAAAATTGGAGAGAGGCTTGCGATGCAGCTATATCATTCCCCTCTGCGAGAAAGTGCTCGGCAAGAGTCCAACCCTTTGAGTACGATTCATGGCACCTAACCGTTGAGCCGCAGACAATGAAAAGTCAAGAACAGTGTGAACACAGTATACTAGATAGTACCAACAATGAGCGCAAATAGAAACAAACAATGTAATTCCAAGTCCGCGACTTGTTGCAGCAGCCCAAACAGGCAAGTGTTGTTTGTGTCTCGGTTGAGTCGGTTTCCAACAGGAAACAAAGGATAATGGCGACCCAACGACAAAAGGCGAAGGAAAGAGCACACAATGGCCCAAGTCTGTTTCTCTATCACTGTCAATAGCTATCCTATTGTTGCTCGTCAGCGACGACGCTTACTTATTATTTGCGCCTGACAAGTCTCCGGTCTGCAATATATACCATAGACTTCCACCTTCTTGCTCCCTCGTCCCTTGCATGACTACGATCTGCCCACCACACACCTGATAGCACTCCAGTTGACAGATCCCACTCACCAGCTCCCCATTCCATTGACTGACGACTAAAACATATTTACATTGAACACGACTTACCATGAACTCACGTGAGTAATTCCATCCTTCCAGCTAGGTGGCACCTTAAAACTCACCTATGCACAGTTATTGCACGTGCATCACTGAAGCGGTCTCCTCGCACTCGCACTCGAAAGAACTCCATCTCGACAGGTTCGGACGTGGGGTGTCCACCCTCTCGCTCTTCTTCCACTACCACTCGTCAAAAAACCCGACCCCTTCCCCTCCAAATTATTCCAGAGCTGTCTGAGAATGAACTCGATTTCGACATATCTCCAACGCCTTCACCGACCACTGCGCGTCCTACTCTGAATATATCGAGTCAACATGAGCCATCGAAGCCTTCTCCTCGTGTCACCCTCTCCGCATATACGTTCTCAATCGATGATGCCCTTCTCATGTTCAGTGATGAAGCACCTGGCTCACCTGCCCTCTCCGCTTCTTCATCAACATCTGGAAGCGCCTCCAGTGAGGAGGTCCCCACTACACCCGGTGCATCCGATGATGAGGACATATACGACCTTATGGTACCCACCCCTCGGCTCCGTCCCCAGCGCGTCTCTATCCACCCTCTCTGCATCACCAAGACGCGCTCTTTCTTTTGCATGGAAGATGAAGATATACATGAGATTCTCGACAAGGAAGAAAAGGAAGTCTTCCCTCCCGTGGTCGTACCTGAACAACCTGAGGAAAATCCTGAAGCTGAAGTAGTGGCCGAGGATACCGAGGAGGATGAACTGGACTTCTATACGCGTGAATTCCAAGACTTTATCTCTCTGTACTCTGTTGCATCCGTCCCTTCTTCACCCGCCCGCCGAGATTCCATGACCATCACCCGCGAGGCTTTACCAACCATCACCGAGGATCCCGAGCCCAAACCCCGAGGTCGTAGCAGGCACTCGAAGCCCCTCCCTCTTATTCCTCCAGTCACGCCTTCTCTTTCTACTTTCCCTACGCTCCCAACTTTCCCTCTGGTGCAGACCACCGCCCAGAGATCCGTCGTCCGCAGGAAACGTAACATCCCTCCACTGCCCAAATACCCTCCCCCACCTCCTCCTGTCACTGAGTCGCGCCCACCCCCTCGCATGGCTGTTCCCGATGACATCGGGTTCCTTGACTTCACAGACGAAGATTTCGAGGTCCCTTCCCGGGCTCCAATCGTCCTCGAGCAGGTGTATGATGACGAGGAGGACGCAAGCGTTTACTCTCAACCTTCCTTCGCTTCGGCACGCATTAACTCAGTTCTTCTCACTCCCGCTCTTCCGGAAACTCCCCTTTCTGGTATGTACGGTGATGTCTGCTTGCCTCGTTCGAGCACGGACTCGGACGCCCCTCGTTCCTCCATCGACTCCACCGCTTCCTCTAGCTCCTCTAGCTCTGCACACAGCCCTATCTCGCCTTTCTCCTTCCCCAGCACGCCTTCCTCCTCTTCGCACGGAGACGAGTACGAACATGCACACCCACACCCCCTACGCAGTCGCTGGTCCACCAGCACGCTCGGCTCGCTCGCCGTCGAACCACCCCGTACCGCCAACCTCCTATCACCCCTCAAATCCGTCTTCGGTTCTCGCTCGCGTCGAGGACCGGTGACTACTACGTCTCCTCATGCCTCACGCGGCCAGCCTCCGCGCATGCACTTCCGCACGCCCTCGAAGCTCCCTATGGATACAAGGTTTTTCCCAGTGACCCCTTCACCCCCGAGCACGCCCGGGAAGCAGGTGCGTCGACGGGGATCGCGTTCGTCGACGTCGAGTGCGGGGACGAGTCATTGGGGTGGCTCTTCGGAGTGTGATAGCTGTGACGGGTCTCCGAACGGGCTCAGGAGGAAGCCTATCCCAGTGGAGATGTTCTTGCGCTCATAAAGGCGATCGACGAACAGTGAATGATTCGGTTGAAATTTTTTGTGGTATATGATACATCTTCGAACTTCATGCTAATAACCTTTTGGTCTCTTTTTATTATTTCCCTCAGTTTTTTTTTCAGGTTTTTTTTTTGTGTTTTCCAGATCAGCACTTGCAGGGCTCGCAGGTACTTTATCCACCCTTGTATTCTTTCATCATAACTTGTACCCGCATCGACCACACTCGTTCTTTCGACAAACAACGCACAGACATATCTCTACGTACACAACATGTAGCTTTTAGACATATCGCGCTTAGGCGCACTCCTTCCCCTCGCCTCTCCTTTCCATGTAGCTAGTAGTTCATGAATGAACGAGCACACGACTTGTATCTTTCAGTGCGATTACAGGTGCTGAGTACTAACACCAAATAGGGTAAAGTCGCGTCGGAGTACTCGAACTTCCAATGAAAGTTTGCAAACACGCCAACTTGAACGCACTAGGGCCCAAAGCAGAAAACCTGCTGTTCAAAACAACTGTCCTCCGATAAACCTAGGGATGGTAGGCCGTGCTAAATCTCAGGCCAGCAAAAAGCGCATCACGCCGACTCATCAAGAGCAGGCAATAGCTGATGCCATCTACCGGCATAACGAGAACAAGGGGAAGCCGAGGGAGGAAAGAAAGAGCCTGCGGGCGATCTGCAGGGAGGTCCAGGAAGAGTGGAGGACTCAGAAAAAAGATAACAACATCACTGTCAACAATTGCACGGTCACCCGGAGATTGCAAGGCGGAAGGAGTTGTCTGCAAGCCAACGTTGAGAATCATGCTTGGCTCACCCATGACGAAGAAGAAAGTGTCGTTGGGTATCTCCTCGAACTTGCCACCCGAGGACTCCCCCTCACACACAAGGCTCTAAAACTTCACGTCGACACGCTCTTGCAGGCTCGGCTTGGGGACGCTTTTCCTCAGACAGGGGTTGACCGCAATTGGACTGACCGTTTCGCCACACGTCACGTAGACCGTGTTAGGCGGTACTGGAGTTCCACACCCATACCCAAAGGGACACACGACGCGGAGAATGTCGAGGAGGACTGCCTTTGGGCAACAGACGAAATAGGATTTCAGCCCGGTGGTGGGCCGAAGCAGCGACAACTTGAAGTGCCAACTTGCAGGGATGAGTAGTGTACCCTCCCTTGAACTGGACGGATCCGACTGGGGCCTATTCTTAAGCTTCACCGGTAAAGAACCTCCACCTAATCGAGTTCTCGTGATTGACTAGAACTGTCCACCAACCTAGCAGCACAAGAACAGCATCGTATTGATAACTCGAAATACCCATGGTGATATATACTTCAAGCTTCCTCAGCTAAATATCTAGAGAAACCCACTTGCAGAGTGCATTTACAAACACCAAACTCAATATTGAAGTAAATCTAGTTCTCGCGTCGTTACTCGTGCTTGTCATCGCTTCTAATCGTTTCTGGGGCGTGCGGTGGGAGGATCCCCCCCTCGTTTCGTTCGTCTTTTCTTTCTCCCAATTAATGGCCACAGCTCTCATTCTGCGACTTCTTTTGTTGCGTTCTCGGCCTTTGGTGCAGTCCGAAGAAAGACGATCCGCATACCAACGAATAAGAATCCTCCCGTTAACGCGATCGCCTGCAAGCAACCCCAAATCCGATCTTATCAGTATTCGCGCGTCGAACACTGCGTGGGGACATACCCCGCTGAAGAGTGCAGGCGCCCACCAGATATATCGACTTGTCAGAAGTGCACCAGAGATTGGCGATCCTGGAAAGCCGGTATTGCGTCAGTATACTGAGTGAGCTCTGGACGGAAAAAAATCGCTGTGACTCACCGATCAAAGCACCGGCACCTTGATGCGTGCGTATCGCATTGATTCAGTCTTTATAATCGTGGATGGACAGGGTTGAGACGTACCTGTGACCGCAAAACCGACTCCCAATCGCACTCTGTCAAATCACGTTAGCAAGTGTCAGCCGATAGAGCAGAGTCAGGAATGCACACCCGAGCTCTGTCGGATCAGCTGTAAGCCCCAGCATTGGGGACATCATCGCGATATCTACAAGCCAAAACGTCACAACACGATCGCATCAGATCTCGATGCATAACACCACTTACTGATCCCGGAGAACAGCCCGTACAGCACGCCAAGCACCACAACACTGGCGACCGTGCCCAGCCAGATCATACCGATGATCAATATCGCGCACACGACGCTTGTTATGATCGATAGGTCGATTATTCCAACGAAGCGGGTCACAGGGCCGGCCATGAACCGACCAATGCAACTTCCACCATTCATGATAACCAGCTTGATCGTCCGCCATCAGCCTTTCCTCCACACAAGAGGGGGGTGCGACGCACAGAGTAGAAGGAAAAAGAGGCACTAAGACCATGTCTAAGTGAGGCTGTTTGGAGATAAAAGACAGGATACAGAAAACCGATTTGGAAGAACGTGAAACTAGAAGTAAAATCAGAGGTTAGTAGCATCGGGACGGAAAGAAGAATGAGCGCATCTTACCCAAGGATCGCGAGAAGCGAAGGTACCTCCGTAAAACACTTCTTTGTCGTCTTCCAGAAGTTTACCGACGTTGGTTTTTGCACGGCTTCATACCTTGGACGCACGAGGACACACGAGAGAAACAACAGGACGCTAACAAACCCAGCGCTTATGCGTACGCCCGTTTCGAATCCGATTGAGCCATTCAATAGCTTGTTCAGCATGATGGTGTGCAAGACGCCACCCAGTGAAGCCCCACAGGTGACCATGGACATCACGATCGTCCTCCGTCGATCGAAATGGTGCGATAGAATAGCCAGACTTGGCACGTACATCAGTCCTTGACCGATCCCGACCCCGAACCCTTGGGCAAGTAATATCTGGTGGTGATGTCAGGGACGCTTGTATGATGAGGATGGGCGAGCCTTTCGGTTTCTGTACCTGATAGTAGTTGCCTGGCTTCGCCATGGATAACATGAAGAGTGAAAAAGATGTCAGGATGGCGCCGCTGATGAACACGTGATAGCTGGGGACACTGGTTAGAGATTATTTACTGGAGGGAGAACACTCGACCTCACAAATATCCTCGATCAAAGAAAGAACCGCACACGAGCCCTACCGCTGGCACACAAAACGAAATGGTGCTCCCAATCCATCTGGGTGATGTGGCGATGAGAGTGCGAGAAAGATGTAGAATATGGATACCGACGAAATGGCTGAAGGGCTCTCGTTTGCTAAGTAATTTTGTGTATAAAACGCTGTTTGGGTGGCAAGTGCACATCGTCAGTGCTGGAAAGATATAACCTTATGAAAGCAACACCCACCCTGATAAACGCCAAAAGCGTTTATGTATCTACGAAGGTGTCAGAATCAATAGACTTGTTGATTGTTACTCACGTACCCATATCCGCAAAACTGTGTGAGAAAACTGTAACGACGATATGTTGGTGGTGATTGACCAAGCGACTGATATATTCACCATCCGAGTACAGTGCACCAAGCCTCTACACCACCGTCTGGCAGGTCTGCTCCTGTGGCTGTGGGGGTAGATGGTATGGACATATCGTCCGCTAAGTTTTTACGTTGTCTAACACCATTTATGGAAGACGTGGAGACGCGGCAAAGACAAAGCATCCTTTTGCAGAGTGGGAGGAGTGGGTGGCGTTGGAAGTTATTGCTTGCCGCCTCTATATAAGTCTTGGGACGGGATATCGCGGAGGCGTACATCCTTGGGAGATAAACATCCTCGTTCAGAGAGTTCAAACACGTTATAATGTCAGGTGTCCAACTGGTTAGAAGTAACCTGAAGTGGTATGCAGCCACACGACGGCGTACTCATTGGTGTAACCCTGAAAGATCCTGGAGCGAATGACCAATTGGAGGATTCGGAATACGTAACGTGACAAGCGTCGTG
This sequence comes from Paxillus ammoniavirescens, assembly GCA_014904835.1. NCBI lineage: Eukaryota > Fungi > Basidiomycota > Agaricomycetes > Boletales > Paxillaceae > Paxillus > Paxillus ammoniavirescens. The sequence continues at coordinate 48,222 of MU121048.1, forward strand.
TCATTGAGATTGCGGGGCTGACATGCCAGAGGACCCGGCATTTCTTGGGAGGCTTAAATTGGCGCGTCATGTGGTCGAACACGATATGAATTTGTCAGTCTGTAGAGAGCGCCTATGATGGAACTCACGACAGGCTTAACATCATAGTATCCCCCAGTGGAATCGTCGGCGGGAGGAGTGGTCTGGTACGTCTTGATGTCATGACGGAAACAACCAACCCATCGGTCATGATCGTCGCGCCACTGAGTTGGTATGATCCTCATCACCAGATTTTATTGACGCTTGATTGTCTACGAAGTTCGCGACAAGGGGCTCTAGGTCTCGTTCTGTGGACAGGTGTTGCACGGCCAGTGTTAGTCCGACTGCCTCTGATTCATAAAAAGTATGTTTGTCTTTTGTGCCGAGATGATAGCATAGGACCCGGGCTTCCTGGCTCCGTTATGCAGCACTGCTGCGGTTTACATATTCCCGCATGTGCCTGATCTATTGCAATACACCTTCGTCGCAGCATGACTTTCATCGTGAGCTTTGATGGTGTCTTTCCAGGTAGGTGGGATTTGGATGTGGTAGATGGGTTTTTCTTGTGGGGACCGTTTGGGGTGACGAATGGTCTCTAAGGTGCTGGGGTGGATATTGAAGGTGTATGTGGGGTGATGCAACGAGGGGCAGTGTCGTCTAAGTACATGGCCTCTCGTACTTCCCATGGCCACGATCGATGACTGACGGAATAAGGTTAACTGCGGTGCGTACCAGTCACCTCATGTTCGAATGATATTTATTTGATGTACGTCGGAAGGGAGCCTTGGGGTTTATGTGCTGCTTTTCGCGCACCCCTCTTCTCGAGCCCCTCATCGTCTTCGTGACATTCGTTGAGCCTATGGAATTGTTGTACATGTCAGGTGGAGGGCGTTATGCGAGGCTGCTTTGAAGGTATTTATCACCTGGATGGACGAAAGCGAACCCGGATTTGACCCGAATATTCCTCAACTCGATCGCACGCTGGTTGACACATCCGAGTCACCGACCACTAATCTTCGTACTCCCCTGCAATCACCGAACACAACCCTTAACGAACGTCCGGTTCTTCCCTCCCTCACCAGGGCAATCATACGAAGGGAAGATACGGAAAGGGCTGCAGATGAGCTGCCGGAAAATGTGCAGGTCCCGGGCCAGCGGGGACGGTCCAACTTGAGGTTTTTACGCTGTATCGGTCGAGTCGGTTTGTTGCTGCATGTATATCACACTGAGAGCCATGAGCGTAGCTGGCATGGGAGGCATAATCTCGAGTGATTTAGTGAATTCCGAGAATAATGGAGCTGCACTGCTGAATACTCATGATGTGGTCAGTGAGAAAGAAGGGTACGTACTACGTCTATGACAGAGCAAACTTCAAAGATAGATTAGACGAACGAACACCAACAAACTAGAGGAATACACACTCAGGCCTCCACGTCTTCATAGACATCCTCCGAGGCGACTGCCTTGACCGAGTCAGATTTGTCAGAATCTTCACATTTTTGTGGCGACGATGGATTTGGGGGCACAGCCTGGTGAAATCACACTAAGTTGGATCGTGATTTTGCCTGTGATTCCCCGCTAAAAACCTATCCTAGGGATTCTGGTTCAACCACTGGCACTGGGGCTAATGACGGCGGAAAGACGACCTCTCATTCGTACGATGGTGGGGGTGCTAGGATTCAAGCGGAGGAACTTGAAGAAGGGGACAGCCTAATTCTAAACGTCCTCATTCGATGCGCCACAGACTCGGAAACTGGAACAGCACAACAAATTGCCGGTCGGATAGCGAGAGAGTGCTGGAGGGGTATTTTTCAATGTTTCGTGCGCAATATGGGCGACTATCCTCCGGTATGTTGTTCGCGGCCTCCCTTTTTGACCACGTCGGTCGGGTATTTTCAGGAAGAACTAGTTTCAGCATTTTGTTGTCTTCGTTGGGGCAACTACGGGATCAGGTGCCGAGCCTCGTGCCATGATCTTCCTGTCGAAGTTGCTTCTTCGATTTGATCTACCTGAAGACCTGTTCGAAGACTTGGATTTTTGTGTCTTTGGACTCGGCGACACCGCCTATGAGAAGTTTCACTGGCCAGCGAAGAAACTATCTCGCCGGTTAGCCAACCCGGGGGCACGCGAATATGTCCCAGAGGTGAAGGAGACGACCAGCATTGATCAGGGTGTATCTCTTAATTTTCCTGTAGATGCCAAGTTGTTCATCCAAGGCTCAGTATAGACGGTGCCCTAGATCCATGGGTAGAGCGGCTGCTCGAAAATCTGCTCCAGTTATCCCCATTAAATGATCCACTCGATAAGCTTGGGAAACCGCCATCTCGCGTGAAGACCGTCACTGTTCCGCTGGAAACGGAATGTTCGGACCCTCTGGACGCGACAGTATAATGTAACTGCCGAATCACAGGGACAATTGGTACCAAGATGTTAGGCACTTTGAATTTCTTTTAGACCACGTCTGCGTATAAGTATTGCATTTGCATTTAATACTAAGCTGAACAACTTAGGTATCGGCCAGGAGACATCGCTGTTATGCATCCACTCGCTCTGGACTGGGGAGTAGTTTCCTAGTGCTGATGGAGTGGACCGACAATGCAGACGAGCCTTTCACTATAACACACATGATGCAAGGTACGTAGTCTCATTGTTCCTGACTCTATTCTCACCACCATGCAGGTCAGTCGTTACCCGAACATATGCCTGAGCTCACGACACTCCGCGCTCATTTTTCTCGCTACCTTGATCTCAACGTAGTTCCTCGGCGTTCTTTCTTCGAGCTCCTTCGATATTTCGCAACGGACGAACTAGAGCGGGAGAAATTGGATAACTTCGTTTCTAGCGAAGACGCCGTGCGTTCGCTATCGTCACCTATTGTTGCCTACTCAACTTCCATAGGATGATCTTTACGAATACTCTCAGCGCGCAAAGCCTACTATCAAAGCGGCCCTAGCTGAGTTCTGGATACCACGAGATTATGTGCTCGATCTATTTCCTCTTCGACCACGACAATTCTCGATCGCGAGCTCTTTAAAAGTGAGCCTTGTGCTTTACACTGGACAGTTTACTTACGAGGTCACACAGCGACATCCGCGGGAAAATCGCCTCTGCCTTGCAGTCGTCAAGTTTCGTACAAAGCTCAAGCTACCCTGGAAAGGAGTGTGCACGAGTTTCCTTGCCGTACTGCGAGCTGGTGTGTGAATTTGTTGTCTTCGGAGCGATGTATATCGACCTTTACCGACACTTTGTAGGTAACGGGTTACGCGTCACTATCTAAAAGGGCGCGATATCGCTCCCCAATGACCCCAGCACCGATTATGATTATGTCGGTCCTGGAAAGGTGTTGCGCCAATGCGAGTGGTCATCGAAGAACGTACCCGTGCGGGCTCTGAGTCTCAGTGGAGCTACCACGCCACGGTGCCACGAGGCCTCCCAACCCCACACCCAACCACCGAGCTGCATGCAAGCCGTCTGTTCAAGCTCCGATGGCCCCAACTCGCAGCCGTCGATGGTTAAGAGAAGATAGGGCAGGAAGTAGCTGGAGGACACGGGAATAATAAAGGTGACGAACCGACAAGACTTCGACACGAGCGCACTGCCGCACCAGACTCATGCAAGCCGAGTGTGCCAGACGGACTATCAGATACGACCACACCGTTCAGAGCTCGCTATGGAGCCCTCGGTACTTCAAGCTCGCTCCTCAGTGCGACTCGGATCCTGGGAAAGTTTGATACCTCCTGCATGCCAGACTCCTTTGATACAGCATGTCGCCTTGTAGACGGGACCACCTGGTCAACCACGACACCGTCAGGGCAGAACGCATATACTCAAGAAGACGTGCACCTTAGGAGTCTTTCAGGATGAACTACGACAGCCGTCCGACACGAGGCGACGTGACCCCGAGCGGGCGACTCAATGACGACGCCATCGCGACACCGCAACAAGCAGCCCACGACACGTCAACCGCCCATGGCCTGGGAACCCAACCTTGAGATACGCGTGGGACCGGGACTAGGAAACACTGGAGCAGGGCGAGTGGGAGACAGAAGGGAGGACAACACTATCCCCACGCTATCCCCTAGTCTTCTGCCGACATCACTGAGACCTTCGTGCTCAGCGTCACTTGCCTCAGATCCGCTGGAGATATAGATGGTAGATTCGTCACTGAGTCGTGTTCTCCGTCCCGCCAGAGGCATGGCATAGGCTCCCCACGATCATCGAAACCAGCAGGGACACAGCCCATCCACTCCGCTACCACACGACATGGCCACGACGCGCATGAGGACATACACAATGACCCACGTACGGCATGGCTACAACGCTTACGATAAATTCGCTATAGGACAATGTGAAACTCAACGCGACACGATACAACGAGCCCTGATTCCTGTTTCTGTTCGACGCTTCATATTACAAGTATGATGTGTTATTTACATATTTTATTTTCGAAAAAAATAACTAGCCTCTAGAAAACATCTAAGGATGTGCTCAGAAATCTTGCGAACCATTCCATGACTCCCGAGAGGCGCTTACCTGCCCCCTTGAGAGCCTTCATTGAGGTTGGCGTGTGGTAGAATATTGTATGGCCGGAAGAGGGTTGCGCAACTTGCGCGGATCGTCGTACCTAATGCGGATCTTAGTGGGAACCTCCCGGGGGAGGTCTCTCAGACCCAATAAACTGTACCTTTGACATATAAAACACATCCAGCTGAAAGAGCATGAGACCGTCTTGAGCCGCTGCACTGCTCTACACGCCGGCTCAAGCCCAAGATTCATGGCGAACGAAAGAACACAAGATTTTGGTTCTGTCCTCCATAAATCCCACATATAGCGTGCTTTGAATTGTCATACTAGCAAGGCGCATACCACGTTCAACATTCGATCACGAAGGATGTAGCAAGACAGGACGTGTTAACTCTCTGACGTCGAACCGTTACGTATAAGCACACTAAGAAACGACTATGTTCCCTATGGGCATGAATTACAGAAATTGCCCATCTTCACGCTCTTCGCGCACGAGGAATCCGATGTCGAAGTTTTGGCTCCTTTTCCCTGCAAGAAGAAAATTCCATCATCAAGTCAAGATGAAAGGCAGTATATTAGCGAGTACGCACGTCGTAGTAGCAATAGAAGGTCTTTGTTGGCAAACCAATCTGGTACCTGCGCTGACGTTTAGCACCGCCTGGATCGAATAGAAACAACTAGTGCAAGGTAGACTCACTCGCATCTGGTGCCAACATTCGCAACAAAGCATTCGCCGTGCGCAAAGCCGCTGCCCATCTTGCTGGGGCAGACAGCGCACGTCTGCTTTGCATACACACCCACAAGGCTGTAAGCACTCAAAGAAGTGATGGCGGCGAGGAGAGTCAAGAAGTTCTTCATAGTGAGGAGACAATCGATGGGTGGAAGTAAGAGTTGTTGAGTACTAGGTGTTCCCTCGAGTGGGTTTTATACCACAACATTATGTCCTAACTTGAAGGGATTCAACAGGATTGTTCTCTCTGTCAATGGAGAAAGACGGCGTAACGCTGTCATGGCCCGCGGCGCTCGCAGCTGTGACGTGGACCATCGTCGTGGCGAAGAGGGTGCCCGTCTTCCCTAGCGTCATCCCTAGCGTCATGTGGAAGGGGCTTGGGCGCTCGATCGGAAAAATTCAGTATTGTAGCTAACAGAGTGATTGTGCATTACTCACTGTGGAGTAGACTAGAGTCCTGACATATTAATCATGATGATCAATAATATGGTGATACTAGTACAGGGGCGAGGATCCCCATGAAGCCGCTGACACTATGGGGTAACCCTTCACGAGCAGCAGTCACAGTTACCTCACATCGACATGCGCTGTCATCTTCGGGCATGGCTGGCCTTCACTCAGAAGCAGATCTTGTGACGGAAGTTCCGACCGGATTACTTCCTAGTTTTCTTGATTTCGACCAACGGTGTGGCCTACCCTGAGGATGAACGCGTGAACTCTCACCGTATGACACTATCACGACACAGAAGTACATGCCAGTACTAGTGTCTGACTTCTTTTCCCGCGCTGGGCTGGTTGGCAACATCATCATAATGACTCATTGCTTCTGCCGTGGTGGGGCGTGATACCGATAAGTTATGTTTGCCCCGCTCAGAAAAAGATGGCCGTTGACTATAGTACGTTGGTGGGGTGGGTAGGCAGTTGGGGGGAATGTACGTCCACATTTCGAGTCCGAGTCTTGTGTGCTACTATTGTGTCTGACTGCCGGGCTGTTGATCACTCGGAATACATACATAATACATACGTTCCAACTTCAGCAGGTAGATAATATCTAGAGAACGCCACTTACAGAGTACGTTTACAAACACCGGGCCCAACATCAAGTACAAAGCCAGTTCTTGCGTCGTTGTTTGTGTTCATCATCGCGTCCGTTCAGTTTTTGGGCGCGCGGTGGCAGGATGCCCCTCTCATTTCGTTCGTCTTTATTTTATTTTATTTCCCCCTGGCTGGATAGATTCCCTGTGTTGGGGAAAGAGTTCTCAGACCCGGGTGCTCATCCCGCGACTTCTTTCGCTGCGTGCTTAGCCTTTGTTGCGGACCGAAGAGAGATGATTCGCAAAGCGACAAACAAGTATCCCCCGTTAACGCCATCGCCTGCGAGCAACCCCAAATCCGATTTGGTCAGTGATCACGTATCGAACAGTATGTGTTATCTGAACGGACATACCCCGCTAAGGAGTGGAGGTGCCCACCAGATATATCGACTTGTTAGAAGTGCACCGCAGAGTGGGGCTCCTGGAAAGTTGGATTCTGCATCAGTATACTGAGCCCCGGACGGAAAATCGCTGTTACCCACCGATTAAAGCGCCGACACCTTGATGCGCACGTGTTGCATCGATTCAATATTTATAGTCGTGGATGGACAGAGTCGAGACGTACCTATGACCGTAAAACTGACTCCCATTCGCACTCTGCCAAATCACGTTAGCAAGTGTCAGTCAATCAAACAGGGTTGAGAATGCACACCAAGCTCTGCCGGATCAGCTGTGAGCCCCAACACTGAGGACATCATCGCGATATCTACAAGCCAAAACGTCACAATACGATCGCATCACAGCTCTCGATGCATGACACCACTCACTCATCCCAGAGAACAGCCCATACAGTATACCAAGCACCACAACACTGGCGACCGTACCGAACCAGATCATACCGATGACCAATATCGCGCATATGACGCTTGTCGCGATCGAGACGTCGATTATTCAAACGAAGCCAGTGACGGGGCCGGCCATGAACCGACCGATGAAACTTCCTGCATTCATGATAACCAGCTGGACCGTCCGTCGTTAGCCTTCCCTCCGCATGAGAGGGGGGCGAGGCTCACAGAGTAGAAGGGAAAAGAGGCACCAAGACCATGTCTAAGGGAATCTGTTTGGAAATAAAAGAAAGGATACAGAAATCCGGCTTGGAAGAACGTGAAACTAGAGGTGAAATCAGAGGTTAGTAGCATCGGGGCGGAAAGGAGAATGTGCGCATCCTACCCAAGTATCGTGAGAAGCGAAGGTACCTCCGTAAATAACTTCTTTGTCGTCTTCCAGAAGTTTACCGAAATAGGCTTTTGCGCAGCTTCATACCTCGGACGCACGAGGACACACGAAAGAAACAATAGGATGCTAACGAGCCCAGTGCTTATGCGTACGCCCTCCTCGAATCAGATTGAGCCATTCAATAGCGTGTTCAGCATAATGGTGTGCGAGACCCCACCCAGTGAAGTTCCACAGGTGATCATGGACACCACGACCGTTCTCCGTCGATCGAAATGGTGCGATAGAATAGCCAGACTTGGCACGTACCTCAGTCCTTGACCGATCCCGACCCCGAACCCTTGGGCAAGTACTATCTGGACGCTCATATGATGAGGATGGGCGAGCCTTTCGGTTTCTGTACCTGACAGTAGTTGCCTGGTTTCGCCATGGACAACATGAAGAGCGAAAAAGATATCAGGATGGCGCCGCACACGAGCCCTACCCCTGTCATACAAGATGAATTAATGCTCCCAATCCATCTGGAGGATGTAGTGATGAGAATGTGATGCAAAAAATGAATATGAATACTGACAAAATAGCTGATGGGCTCTCGTTTGCTAGGTAATTTTGTGCATAAAACACTGTTTGGGGTGCAGCTGAGGGCCCTGGAGATTTAGCGAAAGAAGTCACCGGTCGGGTGCCAATTGACGATGGCGCCCGCTGGCTTGACAAGAAGTGTGGATTGCGTAGGAGGGCAATCCACGCTGAGCGGCAGAGATTGGCGCTTGCAGGGGTGTCTGATATTGACCTTTCATC
>MU121049.1:6577-41563 GCA_014904835.1 Paxillus ammoniavirescens
TGTATGTCATCCATCAGCAGACCCTGCCTGTCTCATATCCACATCTCTCAGCCCCCCACACTTCAGACGAATGATGAACAATGGCAAACAATGGACGAACAACACAGTCACACATCCACATCTACTAGTTTCACAACCACAAAACCACACAGCACGTTCACAGCCATGCACTCACCTGACAAAAACTATGGAAGGGCAGGGATTGCCCAGACTACTCAGAATTAGCTAGGAGTAGTACATAGATATAAAGGGAACTCACCTCAGTTGCTGCCTAAGGAGGGCAAAGAATGACTGAGGAATCCGAAGGGAAAAAGAAGTATATATATATATATTTGTAATGGGCGGAGAAGTGCTCATTAAGCATGACAGGAGATCAGGAATAGATAAAGGGGGAACTAAAGAATGCAGAATGGAAGTTTTAAGTGATGTAGGGTAAGGATAGGCATGCTCCCAGTGTTGAAGCAGGCAGGGATATAGCGAGAGGAACTCTCTAACTCACCTGTGCTGAGGAGAGTACTTGCTGGTAGGCAGGTAGTGGTTGGAGTATAAGAAACGATCTATTGAGCGCTATGACAGCGCTGGGTTTATATACTAGTTACAGGTGTGACATGTCACTGATGTGACTGTTGATGGGACAAATAGTCCTTATCTACTTACTTATCTAATCTAGTAAGCACGCTGTAATGAATGCTGTACATGCTGCTATAAGCGCAAGTTCAACACCCAGTAACCTGGGAGCAATAGGACTTGTCTGGGATTATGGGATGGCAGTCCAACCAGGTTCATCATGGATTCATCATGGGTTCTGCATGGGAACTATGGGTTTCAGGTTTCGGGTTCCCATGGCTGTATATCAGGTTATTGAATTCCAGAGCTCACTGTATTTTGTCATCACCTACCATGACTGCACCCCCACCCCCCACAACCACCACAACCCCTGCCGCCAACTGTCCCAAAACAGGGCACCAACCATCCACTTGGGTGCTCATCGCCATCTGTCATGCCCACAGGATTTCTTGGCAGGCTCTGGTTGTTGTGGTCTTCCTCAACGTGGTCGTCATCCATCTTGACTTTGTCGACCTCGACGTATAGGCTTGTTGCCCTTTTCCTCTCCCCCTCGAGCCATACACTCGGGGGTACACTCCCTGGTGCTACCATTTTGCCGCCTGGGTCATGCATGGTGTCTGCACATTGTCATGCTGGCGTTTTGTTTGACTTCATGGTGTCAACATCATCTCGTCATTTGGGGTATGGTGGTAGAGGTGGTGGTGATGGTGGGTTGTGGGGATGGTCTTGGTACATCGTCCTCGTCGTTGGCATTCGTTGCCGCCGTTCGACGTTTGTCACCCTCGTTCGGCCTTCTCTCGACCTCCTGGTCTTCCCCCCTGTTTGCCTGACCTTCCTGGTCACCTCTGGTCTCATCCTTGGCCTCCCCCCTTCAACTTCTCCGTTCATCAACTCTGTACGACATCTCCTGTCTGTCATTCCCTCAATGTTGCCGTTCATCAACTCAATTCAATGTGTTCATGTTGTCCTCACTCCCCTCGACTTTGTCTTCCTCACCCACTGTCTGCCTGTGGCCTCTGGCCACTCCTCAGCCCTCTCCACTTGAACTCTCGTCATGTGGTGTCCGTATTGGCAACGTGGTCCTCGACTTGTCTTGTGGGGTTTCCAGGTGCATGGCCATCTCATCAGGACACCTGCTCAATCACTGACCTCCTTCCTCCCCCTCAAGCGGCATGCTCGGGTGTGGTGTGGTTGGTTTGTCTGGGTAGGGAGGTGGTGGGGTCGAGTCGGGTACGGCATTCTCGCCATTCAAGCTGGGGGCTATATCCCCACTTGCCCTCTCGTCCCTCTCACCTTTTTCCCTCTCCTTCAGCTCAATTTCTTCATCAATTCCATTCAACAGTTCATTCATCGTGCCCACTGGCCCTGCTGGCCCTGTGCACATCGCATGTGGGTCCGTGGTGTCAGCAGCCTCATTGACAGCCGTCTGACGTGTCATGTGGGGCTTCTGGGGCATGGTGTGGGCATGGTGGATGTTGTCATCTTCACTGTCTTCATCAACTACTTCCCTACCCCTTCAGCTGCTCAACTCTACTCTCCCTTGGCTCCATTTGTCGTCTTCATGTGTACAACGCGTCTTGTTACACGGAAGGTGGCCATTTCAACTTCATTGGTTGGTTGAATGCCTTGATGTGGATGCCAGCTGCTGCACTGGAATGCTGGGAGTGGTAGGAGGTGGGGTTGGTGACTCAGAGTGGTGGTGGTGAGGTGGTGAGTCGATTCAAGCCCTAGGTAAGCTGCTCATGGGCTTGACGAGGCTTACGCTGCTAGTCCGTTGGTCCATGGCACCTTTGCCCAGTTTCAACACTGCATTTACCTGTTCATCATCTCTCCCATTTGACTTCTTCCCCTTTCCACCTACTCCTCGCCTCTTGACTCTTCCCTGGCTTGTTGGTTCCCATTTGTGCTCTGGACATGGCTTGCTTCTCAGTACATGGACTTGTCATCTGACTGACCTGTTACTGACGTCATCATCACAGTGTGACATGTCACAAACATTGTTGCATCTGTGTACGCAGTCATTGGTGATCTCAAGTCCGTACATGGCTTCTCGTTTACTCCTGTTGTTCCGAAGCTCCTGTAGTAGCTCTAGAGTAGCTACATCCTTCTCAAATAAATTCTTGAGGGCTTCAAAGAACTTGTGAGCTGATTCAAAATGAAGAATTTGTAGGAATATTGAATTGGGGATGGTTTCGACGATAAGTACTTTGGTGATGGTGTTCTGCTGTTGCCAATCTTCTGTGTCGCCTTGTAGCATCTCCATTCCATTGTACAACTTATCCAAACCTTGCTGTGCTGCCACATTGAGAAGTTTCTCGCGGTACTCCATCCAGTTTCGACCGTCCGCTCTGAGCTGGGGAATTTTGGCCATAGAGGGAATTCAAATGAGTGAACTGGGTCACTGACAGGTGTTGGGGCTCATAACCTGTAAGAACCTGTAAGGGCTCTATAAGATGGGACCTGTAGTATACCTTAGTAGTTAGTCACTAAGGTAGTACTACGGTAAGTGTCTAATGGTAAGTACGTGATTAGCTGAGCTGTGTACCTACATTTGTATTCCAACAGCTGTAGGTATGTCTTGTTTGGCTAACGTTCTGATAATGCTTTGAACTCGCCAACTCAAACCAACTCGGCCCCTTTCCTTTCCTTTGCGAGAATAATTATTTGCGGCCTGCCCGGACCATGTGAGGTTTGGTTTCAAACTCCAGTTAGGACCTAATACCCTACACCTACAACCCAACTGCTGAGAAACAGGTGCACTGACAGATTTTAAGTATGACAAGTGACCATATTTAGAATATTATTACCCATATGTGTGCCTCAAACAAATTTCCCACATAATCAAAATATTTAATTCAGTATCACTGGAGCCAAAAACCGATGTTCCTAAGCAAAACACTGTGAGAACATAGGTTGATCAGAGACTGTTTTTTAATAATCTTCCTACATAAAACATTGTACCTAGAACATGGTGAATCCAGGCCCCTGATTGGCTGGCTGGGTCTAGAACATTTTTAATTTATTTTTGCGAGAGCATGATGAAAACAAAGAATCTGTTTGAACAATGATTTCAAAATGATTTCTCATATAACATTGGCATATGCCTCCAGTGTATGTTATGAGGACATATCCGTAATCCTAGGTGCAATGTGTTTACCACTCTGTGTAGGAATTATATAACGCGTGCAGGAAAGCTAGACAAAGTGTAGCTATACTATGAACTGTAAGTGACCAGTGAATAAAGTAACACATGATGTAACTCACCTCAGTCATTGCACAGGTAAGGCAAACGGCTGAGGTGACAAGCAAACACAGTACACTAATAAACGAAAAAGCGCCCTTGTTCATAAGTAAGACATAGTGGAAAACAATAAGTACTTGGAAACAAAAGGAAACAAAGTAGTCGTATAATAAACGAAAGTGAAACATCGAACTGTACTTGTTCCGAGCGTACGGCTCGATCACGCTTGCTATTTCAAGACTCTGTTCCCGATATGTCAACACTTCTCATCCGACCTTGTCTCAGGTGTTATAGGGCTTTGGTGGCTTTCCTATCTAATTGATCTTATCATGAATTACAAGCACAATAAGTTGAAATAAGCACAAATAAGACTTTTGTTAAATTACTGATGAACTCTGCTAGGTCCTAACTAGTGTACAACTTGAAATATAGTCCTACCACCGGCAGCTCTGCTTCTCACTGACACAGGTAGGAGGAATCACATTGTCATGGCCACAAGGGATAATGACATGGTCAACATCAAAACCATGGATGTGCCATTGTAATCCTACAGTATATACTACCTTGCTACATGTCCATACTGTCGGAGTGCATAGAGTCATGGATGCACTGCACCTTGGACAAACGGCGCTGTACAAGTCTGGAACGAATCTTTTGTCAGTGTATAACCCAGCGACTACCGATCGAGCGTACCGCTGAAATAGATCCAATGGACTGGTGCTCGCAACCCCAGCTTGATCTCCGTGTCCCATGACCAGCTGTATAGGAATCCAACAACTAAGCGGGCTCGTCCCCTCTTCGTAACTCGCGTGAGAAACATAAAGGAGGAGCCCATCCGAGGTCACATGTACCGGAACAGCCATTGTTGGACGTGAACCAAAGCGATCCTCCCCTGTATCGATCGTCATTGCAGTCGGTGAAGAGGGCTGAAACTGAAATGGTGTCGAGGTGGGAATATCGACCAAGATCTCACGCGTTGAGCGAGCCACGGGGATGATGGCAGAGAGCAAGGTAGGCAGGGTCGTATCTGTGTGGTATGGAACAGGCACGAATGAGGTGGGATATGAAAAACTGTAAGAATTCGGGTGGGAGGTTGGTTGCTGAACCTCAGCGGACGCAGGAGTAAACGAGAAATTGGCTGATGGAGGAGCAAATTTAGGCAGTTCAGCTAGGCGAGTATCTCTCCACCATAGCCTACGAAAGAAAGGAATAGGTGAGTATATCGGTCTGTGATCAACGGACAACGCAGTTTCGAACCTGAAGGGGGTTTCGCAATCCGCGACATCCTGACCTTTCCACTTAATAACATCAAGGACATGTAAGATTCCGTTGTTTTTCCAATCGGCATCGAGGATGCAGTCCAGAACTGTCAACGGAGGAAGGGACGACGGGAAACGAGGAAGCAGCATTTTCCCCAGGAGCCGAGAACGGAGGGTGGTGTTCGGTGCTGCGCAGTGACGATGATCAGCATCATTATCAGAAGCATATAAGAAAGTGATTTCACATATTCCTATAATGCCTGCAGCTGATTGGTGAGTTATGGCTAGGCATCGCTTTCCGGTCGGCACAGGTGCCACTGCGACCCAACCATTCTCAAGGTCCGAAGGAAGGCCATCATCCGCGTGATTGGCGTGTTCGTCCCAGGGACTCATCTCCTCCTTCATCTCCAATAGCTCCGCGTACATGCATTTGTCCGCCCACTTGCTGGGTTTTGCCTTTGTGCGCTTCCGTTTGTGTTTTCCGCGCTTCTTCTTCGGTTGACCGCCATCCTCTGGCTTAAGTGCGATGACAGGGGAAGCAGATGCATCCGATGGACCCGCTAGAGACGCATAGCTAGCTATACCTTCTCGTATTACTTGAGGTTCTTCGTCGATGTCGTCGTCAGCGTCGTCATCAGAAACACCGAGACTCAAATCAGCGAAAGCGTCGAGTTGTCTAGATGAGTCGAACTTCTGTGCTCTCCGCTATAGTGTAGAAAAATTAAATGAAGGAATCAGGAAGAGGTGTGCTGATGATGTCCAACGCAGTCTCACACACGCGCTTTTGTTCTTCCAAGGCCTAAAGGAACACATTGATCATGCCATGATGCCCCTGTCAGGGTTGACTTTGGCGACGGGACTAACCTTTGCACGTCGGGCTTCCTGTGATATCAGTCTGTCCGTGACGATGGTGGGTGGTGCTTTATATGATGCTTTCCTGTCGACGACCATATTTTGACATGAAGTGTGAGATTGGGTCTCTGCGATCGATCAGGAGCGAAATTGTTTGTATCCAAGGCTCTTGCCAAACATCGCCACGTGTCAAACGAAACCAACGTCGGCTGAACCAAAACAATATTAATGGGTGCATTCAAGGAAATCAAGGGAGCTGTGGTTGTATAAGTATGAAGTGTGTCCTGTTGACAACAGCCTCGCTCGACAACCTAGGGACAGCGTTCAATTGATAAAGCACCCTAGATCTTCACCGTGCTGGTGGTGCCATACACTGCCCAGTGCCAGCTGTCCAATCAGATATACATTCTTCTCTCTTGCAACTTGATCAATCACCACATTTAATCTGTACGGAGACTACTCGGCTAACATGCTATAGTACGCGGTAACTGCCACAACAATCACGAACGACGGGCAGTACGTCTATGCGAACGCAAAGACAAGTGACCGCGAGATGGGTGAGAAATCTGCATATAACGCTTGTGGTCGTTCACTTCTTCGCAACGATATTCATTGCCATAGTACTCAAGGTGTACATCATGATCATGATCAAGTTGGATAAAACTGTTGTTTGATGCTTGACGTCACTCGGTCATACTAATCCCATTCAGCCAATGGCACTCTTCATACGGTAACATTATGCCACGTTGGCTCACCGCCCATATTATTTACTTTGCCGCTCGTCGTTGCAACATAGATTTTTGTCCTCTACTCACGGGCTGGGTGCAGTGGCCTAGTACTGCAGCACTTCAAGTGGCTCCATAATCAATCCACGAGAAAAGTCCAACCATCCAGCGATGCCGTCGTCTTCTAGAACTCATACATCGCTCACAAGTCTTGTCGCCGCCGCCATCTTCATTGGAATTCTTGCAGGGTTTGGGCTGACGACCGTAGGTTTTGGCTCCAGCCACTTACCCACCCAACCGTTACCCGCGCTCGTCTCGCTGGACGAAGATGTCGTTCCACCCAACGAGCCTCCTCAAAGTCCGCTCACTGCGGCCGACTTGGAAATGAAATTCGTCACAGATATGGTGGCTACAACTGACGGCTTTTACGCGCGCGACTACAGTCTTTGGTTGGGCTGGAATAACGTGTGTATCTGATGAACACTACATCGTTCTGGTCTGATCGTGAACGACAGATGCGCTATATTATCGAGACTGCGCTCCTTCATGGCCGAGTACTGAACCGAACAACTATCATACCCTCCTTTGTATATGCTCGCGCATGCGAGTTCGACATGTGAGACAATTTCTTCCAAGTGTCCTGACTTTTGAAATAGATTCGTTGAACAGTTCTACCTGTGCTGCCTACGCCACCATGGTCAACCGCGGGGATGCAACACATTCTGACGAATGGCGAGACCTTCCTATCGAACAACAAATGGCATGGCGAATACCAATATCCCTAATGTTCAATCTCACACACCTCCAACAATCTCACGCCGTGATCACCACCTCTGACTACCTCCGCCTACATAACATCTCCGCCGACGTGGAAACGAGTGATGGTCATTGGGACATCGAGGCGTACCGTGTGGCGAATGCGTTGGGATCCCAGGAGCCCAGTCTACACGTCATTGAAAACAACTGGTACGATCCAGATGACATTGTTCGCGTCGACTCCATACCTGAAGACATGCGCTTGCGTGGAGGCTGGAGTACGCACGGCGGCGATACCTCTCGTGACAGAATGGGCTCGTGGAACGATTCGACACACTCAGAGATCTATGATGCGTTAATGGAAGCAGTGCCCGCAGGTCGACCTGTGATCAACTGGGAAAGTGTTCGCAGGGTGGTGGTGGACGGCGGCCGTATCACGCCTGAGTCGTCAGTAGAAGCTATCGGTGATGTCCTCCGGGAAAACGGCTTTGAGGTGATCTACACTTATGATGGCGCGTAAGTTTGTCTGTACCGTTTCGAGAGGCGGTACTGAATTATCGCGTATATCAGAGCTGGAGCAGATGCTGTAAAAGACGTCATCAAGCCAATCTATGAGGCCGTCCCGAGACACCGGATACGAGGCCTATACGAGGATTTTCACCAGATCACAGAGCGTGTTCTGCTTCTGCGTGGAGAGGTCCATGGCGGGCGCAAGCCTGTAAGTATATTAATTATTTCGTCTCGCGAATGGCCGGATAACCAAGAAATTAGGGAAGCTTGTACTTCACTTCTGCTGCCAATCGGTCACGATATTCACAGACTGTGCTGTACGATTTGCGACTAACAGATAATGTCCTGTCACTAGCTGCGCAGATTAGAGATCGGATGCTAGCGATGAACAACGGGCGTCTTTGGATGGCTGCGCACATGCGCCGAGGGGATTGTAAGTGGACATTGATCGCAGACAGTCCTCGGGTCGCGCTGACCACGGTTAACTAGTTGCAAAATTGGGTTGGGCCATGGAGGCTGATTTTGGGGCTCACCTAGCACGTATCAGGAGACATCTTGGGGAAGGCCGAAACGTTCTCATATCTATGCATGGCGGGAACGCGGGCACGTACGACGTCCCATACGCCGAACCCGACCCCTCAGTCGTGACCTTGGAACCGCCAGAGCCCGACGATAAGTGCGTTCCTTCTCTTCGAATACGGGCTGCGCCATGCTAAACCAACCCTCTTCAAGATACTACATAGCGACAGATGAGCGGAATCCCGACAACCTAAAATACCTCCGAGAACAAGGGGCAGTTCTGATCACCGACCTCCTCACAAAAGAAGACCGCAGAGAATTCGGATGGTCACTCATGCTGACGGACGTGTTAGCTCTGCTGGAACAGGCGACACTGTCCCATGCTGCGTACTTTTATGCGCACGCACTTAGCTCGGTAGCGGGTGGTGTCATGAATCTGCGTGCTGGTGCTGGCGCGGATCCTCGCACAGCATTGCTTGATTGAGGGGTCGTGGCATTCTGGAGTGTGTTAGAGGAGCAGGTGGATAATGCATTATTTCACGTGTAAGTAATATGATACCATTAGATGCATGATACGAAGACCCAAAGCTGCATAGCATGCACTATGATACTTTGCATGGCACCCAAGGGATTTACTTATCCACCAAGCCTTCTGGCCCTTCAAAATGCTTGACTAGCTCTTTGACACTGCACCCACTACTCCGCCGTGGCCGCAAAATCTTCAGGGAGCCTTCCCGACTTGGTTTGCTAGGGGACAGATGTCGGAGATCGACAAGCCGCTTGGGTCGGACTAGAACTGGGATTAGGGATCGTTTGGGCAACGGAGCGTGTTTGAGGTGAACTTGATCCTTGGGATGTTGAGGCCGAGCTTCAGGTGGCCGAGGGGGCGTGACTATAGGATCACGACGTTGGAAAAAAGGCAGTGGTTCAGGGAGACTTCTGTTTCGCAAATCTTGTTCACTGAATGAGAAGTTTGGATTGGACGGGGTCGAGACCAGTGTGTTGAGCAGGTCTGCCGTCAAAGATACCGCAAAAGTTTCCTTCAGGTGGTGGCGATATCGCGGCACTGTCCAGTCGAGCGGTGTGGTGGGTTCTTTGCGATGCAACGTGGGGGACTTGGTTGGAAATCGCATTTGCTTCTTGATGAGAACATCCAGTCTCATCATCAAGTTGTCCCTGAGAGATACTTAGCAACGACACAAGGATAGGTCAGAAGAAGCTCACCTGGACCACTCGGGCCCAAGATCAAGGAGAATAGACTCTCCCCCAACTTGCGCCATAAAGCGTTCCAGTACTACGTCTTTGGATATGTCCTGGATGTCAGCCAAGAAGTCTCGACCGCTTGCCGCTCCAACGGCAAGCCTCTCGGCAACTAGACATTTATCCATGCGTTTCCAGTCTTCCCGAGTCCACTCTCCTGACAAAACCGAAATAGAGGGCGGCTGAGACGTCGACCTCTCGAACGAGTAGGGTTTGGTAATTCCGGCGTTCCCAATTGTTGCCCGACGTTTTCGCGTCGATGACCCGACGGAACGACTGGACCGCTTGGACCCTGTAGCTGCAAGGATGCAATCATAATCATGCTATGATAGAGATAATCACTACACCGCACAATGTCAGCAATCAACGTACACTTACCATTCTCAAAATCGCAGCAGCACGAGCGGCCGCCACTGCATCTCCGCTGGTGATCTTCACGATGTCGCCCTCAACATCCTCGCCATCGTCCGAGGAGCTATCCTCTTGAGCTTCATCTGCGTTCATGGGGAGAGTAGCTTCCTGGAGCCTAATGGGGATATCTAGACTGTCATCGACGGGAACAGAAAGTTCACGATCAACCTCCGCCTCCTCTTCTGCCACCTCCGCCTCTTCTTCTTCTTCTTCCCGAAGCAGGACGGGTTCCGTGAGATCTGACGAGGACGACCAATATGTGTCCGATGGGGGTGGTGAGGTGGCGCGGTCCCCGAACTCTGGGTCATCAAAAGGCGGTAACCAATGGTCATCCTGTGATGCATCAAAATCGTCGAGGGTAGCAATAGCTTCCTCTTCCGTGAAGTCCGACAGCCCAAGAGACCTTTCCAAGATCTCGCTATAAGGGAACGGACTGACAGGTCTCCCCCACGCTTCCATTCTTTCTCTCGTCTCGCTTGTCGGAGGATCCGCCTTCGTGGGGACGGTCAGCATCGTGAATTTGCCAGTATATTCCCCAGTCAAGTTAAATTCGTCCTCGGAGTCGCTCCAACCGTCGTCTGTCTCATCAGCTGGATGTGCGACGTTGAATATGGGGAGGGCATCTGCGTTCTGCGTGCTCCCAAAGTCATCGACACGGCCCCCAGATAGCCGCGCTGCAAAGGACCGGGACAGATCATCGAACTGGGGATCGGATGGTGACGAAGAGAACGCAGGAGTGACGCGTGATCGGACAGGAGGACTCTGCGTAGAACGTCCATCGGAGAGAAGGAGCGGGTCATCGGTTGGCGATGATGGTCGTAAGGCACATGAGAGATTGATCTCTGGTGGTTCCCGCTTGACGTCAACAGGGCATGTTCTCTTGGTTCGTAGGGTCATATGCCTCGACGAGCTGAGAGCTCGTGGAGTATCGAAGGCAGGAGGAGCAACCTCGACTTCACGCGGAGGAGTGAACCTCTCGCGAGGAGGTTCGTAGGCGGGAGTCGTCGAACGAGCCCGCATTCGACATTTGCGGTTAGGGCATTCGTTAGGAGGGATATAATCGGCTTGGAAATTGGCTGCATGGGAGGAGTTGTACAGGATACGTTTGGCTGGACTCCCGCAGGTGCAGGTAGAAGACATCTTCTTGGGCGAGGGTGACCGGACACGAGGAGCGGGAGAAAGACGTGGATTGGTATGAGATGGGCCGGCAGATCCTGTCTGCACGTTAAATTGACGCCTCGATTGCTTGCGAGCTTTGGGATTTGGGGTAGATAACTCAGTGGTAGATAAATCATTTGGAGTTGAATTACTGATGATGGTCACGGTGTCGTTGGTAGAAGTGGATGCTGAAGGCAACGTATAGTTCCGTTTGCGCTTGACCACTTGAGCCGATGCAGTGCAACTTGGTGAAGTTACAGATGGAGAGAGCGCATGCGCCCATGATCGCGATGTCTGCAAATTGGATAAATGAGCCGATAATACGGTGACTTGTGTGAACCCACTGGTGTCATACGAGAACTCTTGAAGTCCCGATGCAGAGGAGTATCATCATCATCGCCCGCAGTTTGACTGGATGGAGGAGTCAACAGTCCAGATTTAAATACATCATCCGTATCTGCAGATTGCTCATTGTGGAGCGACGATACGCCTAACATCTTTGCCACGGCTTTCTTGGGAGACATTCTAAGACGTTGAAGAGAAAGTAGACGTTGTAGACGGTCACAGTTCTCGTCGTTCTCGTCGGCGTCGGCGTCGTTGTTGTTGCCACTGGCTGATCGTCCTTGCGAACTGGGCCGCATGTTCAAGTTGTTCTTGATGTGGAAGGAACAAATGAACTATTGAACACAGCCGCTCTCTTCACGTGACGCAACGCGGAGGTGCAAATCGCGCGCGCGGCGTGATCAAAATCAAACAAGAGATCAATGATTCTGGAGATCCGAGATCAAGCTCAGGGGGCAACACACAACACCCTTTCGAGGATCGACAACCTCGAGGACACCACATCACTAGATCAGATCTTGCCATCAAAGAAAGCGACGAAATACAAGCAAGCTCTAGATCATTAGACCATGCCAGACCAAAACTAGTGTTGCTATACTCTCCCAGGAATATGAAATAAAGTATCTAATGTCGTGTCAGTCGTAAGTGTCGTAGACTCGTAGCAGGTCGTAAATGAGTCGTAAATGAGGCGTAAGTCTAAATGGATGGATGGCTCATGAGAAACGTTTGATAGGGCTTGGTAGCGCGAACGAAGAAATCTCGACACAAAGTACAGCGGCCTTTGCCTCGTGTCATGAACTTGTTGCTACGTCGGGGTTGGGCGACCGAGGGGCGACCAAGCTTTCACTTTGACCGCGTGGTCTGCCACCCGTTTCCATCGGAAGACGTGAGGACCGCTTCGACCTGAACAGCGAGTCGTCCTGTGAACGCGAGAAGAAGTCATCTTCGCCCTCGTACGGAGAAGTTCCAGAATTTATCTACAGGGGTAGCAATGGCGGTCAATACAAGTCCTCCGCTGCTCAAGCAATCATGAAAAGGGTGCAAGATCGCATGATAGAATCCTCTGTGCCCTGTACTCACCCACTGTTTCAGCACATCTGCCACTCGTGACGCTTCTTCAGCACTACAAGTCCCGTCCGTCCCCTTCTCGGCATGTAACCTCATCAATTCACTCAACGACCGTCCTCCCTTGCTCAAACAATCTCGTCCAGGAGTATCCTCCACACCATCAACTGGGAACGCCACCGAGTTCCGCGGCGTCGAGTTTGCCTGTCCGTTTGGTGCATTGATGTCGCTTTCTGAGCGATCCCAGTCGTCTGAACTGAGCGACAAGGTAGAGAGTGTGAAGTTCTCCTTGAAAGACATAGCAGTGATCAGATGGTCGTGAGGTGGAGGATGGTGGGAATGATAGAAATGTTTGTTTGGGAGAAGAGGTGCGCAGCCCTGAATCGAAAATATTGGCGTTTGTCGACGGAGTTTGCTGCGCTAATATTTAAATGAATCTCGAAAGCCAACGCCGATATCTGGTCTACGATCAATTATGCACTTCGACTCTGTGCCGTCTTCGACGCTGCGACAACGACAGCAAGGTGGTGGTTGCGTGTGGAGTGGTCAACAACAACCACTGGCGGCCGGCTGTGGGAGAAACTTGGAATTTTGGCCACCGGTCCCTAGGTTAAAGTACGGATGCAGATCGCCCGAAATCGTTGAAAGCTTTCTCACTTTCTCTTGATAGCTGCACGCAGCGCTAAAATTTGTTTACTATAGCAATACTTACAGTTTACTTGTTGCCGAGTGACAATGATTGCCGAATCTCTCGACTAAGGTGGTTCACAAGCTCGGATCCAAGTATCCTAGTAAAAAGTATGGATAGCCATCGAGTCCAAGAGATGGAAGACTAGCTCCCAGGAAAGTACTACCCTACATATAGCAAAAACGAATGTTTGGATGCAAAATGCAATGCTGAATGTGAACAATCCGCGTAAATAATGGTGGAGACCCCCATCACCTCACAACTCAGAAAATGCACGCCACGGCTCCGAAGACAGCTGTCAGGACCAACCCAAAGTGAATGGCGGTACCCGAAAGTGCACCGTTGGCCTTGGGGCCGGAGCTAGTACCGGTTGCGAGGCTGCCTGCGGCGGAACCCGATGGGGTGCTGCTTGCGGTAGAAGGGGGCGCCGCTGAAGCAAGGATGCTTACAGTGGACCACGTAGCTGCGCTGTTAGTACTCGTGTTGCCCTCTTGGTAAGGAATGAAATAGACGGCGCCGTTGCTAGTGAGTTGGACAAGAGAGTTGGTGCTGGCAAAGTAAGTAGCTTTGGAATCCTTAATCGTCGGGCCGGCAAGTGATTGAGTGGTGTTGGTCTGATAACCAGACTCTTTCAGCAATGAATAATCAATAATGTACGATCAAAGCGTTACCTCAACATTGATGACGTAGACAGCCGACGAGTCTTGGGGGATGAATGCGAACTCCTGCTGCACCTGAAAGGAATAGGTTCAAGGGACGCAGGCATAGAATGAGCCAACGACCTACCCCACTGTCCTGGAAGAAGGATGTTGCCTGCCCGTAGGAAGCAGGGAATGCACTGCCATCGGGGAGAGGGTAAGCCTGGGGCTGAGGCTGGAAGTACGAGTCTGTTGTGACAGGTGCGATCAGTAAGACACTCATCAAAGACACATCAACACATACAGTGAATGACGAAGATGTCGGCAGACCCGGCGGGGACACCAGGGACGTTGAGGAAGTGCACGTGGTTTTGAGCTAAGGCCATGACAGGCTGGTAGTTGGATGGGTATGGCGCCTGTTCGTCGTTCACCCAGGACAACGGGGTACTGTTGGCAGCCTTGAGCGCGCCCATGTCCAGCGAAAAGAGGTTGCCAGAGGAGAGGGCATCTGGAATCTTTGTTAGTCTCAAAGAGACATGATTTTTTGAAATCTCGTACAGAAAACGTTTGTGTCGTGGTCCAGAATGGCGTCAAAGGATCCAGGGTTGAAAGAACCGGTTGTCACAGCTTGTGTGGTCCAGGACTTTGCAGCAGCGTCGTAGATGTAGATAGATGACGGGCTTTGGGAATCGCCGTTTAGGACATAGATGGCATTGCTGTACTACAAGGAAGTCAGCTATGGAATGGGTGAGCAGCATGGATATACGCGCTTGCGAGAGGTAACATGTGGTGTTGGCCCCGTCGAATGGTCTGGAAAACAACAGCCGTCAGCTTTTGTTACTTTAGAAAAGTAGCACCTGTCCGCACGGTCGACCAGAGGAAGTGATATCCACGGCGTTACCACCTATACATGACACGTCAGAACGCCGGAAAGACGGGAGGTATCGAGAAGGGGTGCTTACTACCAGTCCAGGTATCTTGAGGGCCAGCATTGAAGTCTTTGCCGTCAAGGCCAAATGCTAGCAAATTCCAGTTGATGTCAAACGCGATGCATGGTGTTGCTCGGACGGTTGCCGAGGTAGAAAGTAACAAAAGAGAGACTACGGTGTGCAGGATCATTATTGCGAAAGTCAGGTCAGTAGTTAGGTTGAGAGTAGAGAAGCGAGTGTGAGTGTGGAAAGAGAGTGGAGTATGTACTCGCTAGCAAGTAATACTTGGACTGAATGAAAATGCGTAGAGAAGGCGAGGATCTAAATTTAGAATCACTTTAGCATCACTTTAGCATCACTTCACAATATGATGACGATGTATTACATAAGCATCTGAGTTACATTTTGTAATTTTGTAAATGTACTTTGTACGCCAAGTCATTTCTTTGAGAGTTCAGCTTCATTTGTGGTGCTCAGCTTACGGCGGTCCAGGTAGATGTTGCGCAGTCAGTGCATGCCCATCTGTGAGTACTATGCCTTACAGTGTATTCGGCAGCACATGGTTGTCACGGAATGTCACAAATGCCCCCATTCAGGCTCCGTTCGGCATTTCCTTCAGGCCAATGGCAGCGTGGACGAATATTTATTTCCGAGTATGGACAAGGTGTGGGTCTCGAGTGGTCAATGCCAGCATTTACAATGTGCCGTGGCATATGTCATGTTGTAGATGCGAAAACCCATGCAGTCCATGTTGATGGTAAGGTGGCACTTGACTGCGGAATCCCGAAATCAATGTGATGTGTGCGGCCTGCTTGGGCGTCTGGGGCGGCGGGATTCTTCATGCGTGATTTCCCTACAGCAAGGAATAGGCCAGAAAAGCGGGGGCTCTGGACGATGTCAGCTGCATGATCAGCAATATAGTTCTTGATTCTCATCTTGAGCTCTTCGACTGTGCCATCTTGTGAGATCCCGAGTGCTCCTGGACCAGCCAGCGTGATGTACTCGTCCTTCCGGCGGAAGCTTGACAATAGCGCATCAAACACTCTGTCTCCGATCACGTTCGCCATGGGTTTCAACAGCGTGTCACTGCAAATTGGCAGGTCATAACAAGAGACTTCAAACTCAGCTCTCGGCACCCTCGGCAGGTCACACCGACGTGATGTTTCTGACAATCTCACTCATTTCTACAGGTTTTCTTTTCGTTCAAGTTCGTAGTGAGTACTTTGAAATAGTGTAGGGTATTCGAGGACAAGCAAAGAAAGTTGTGGAAGTATTAGATATCGCAAAACTGCTGACTGGTATGTGCTGCCGAGTACACTAGTATGGACATTGGATAGATAGTGACGCATTGATGGGTTGAAACGTTGATGGGTTGATGGGTTGCATAACTACCCCGCTCCCTAAGCGATGGCATAGTGTTTCTAAACGCAATTTGACAGGTATTAAAATAGCTGCTGGTCAACTCAAAATAGACGACTTACTCGGAAGTAGCCGCCCCATCGTTGCACCACTGGCACGACCAGCAAGAACAGGCCAACCACAATCCTGTTGGAGTTTCGTTCAGAACATTGAGATCAAAGATCGAGCTACGTACGCAGCTTCTACACCCATAACTTCCAATGCACCGGATTTGGTCGACCACGGGACTTGGAAGTACGCTACACTGAATCCTGCAGGGGGGTAAGGTTGGGACAATTAATCGGAGAGATTAGAATGGTTACCGCATAAAACACGCGCAAGGTTTAACAACGCGCTGATTTCCCCCTAACGGAACAAAAATTGCTAAGCTTCGCGGGCTGAACACACATAACAAGAACGCCCACCTGGTGTTGAGGGAAGCAGTCGTTGCAGTATGCATCTAGCGGCAATGACAATCAGTGACAGTGGACCAAACGCTGCGTAGATAGCGGCCTACAAATTCCAACGGTGGTGATCATGACCGCTATTTCTGCAATTCCCCAGCCTATAATCAAGGCTGTCATGTGAAGCTGTCGAATGCCCGCTCCAAGAACCAAGAAACCGCACAGATATAGCGGCATCGCTATATAACATACCCTATTGAAACATTAAACAAGTCAATAGAGGTATTGTGCTTTATTGACTCACCACAAGCGACTTTCAGGCTCGAAGATCCCCCGGTTCCGACGAATGTTTGCGTTCATGATCCAATCATTTGCATATCTACCAATAACTTCGCCGATGACGACCGCGACCTGGTTCAATGTCAGCTCACATTCCCCAGCATAAATCGTGATACCAACCATCGGTGTTGCATATGAGCCAGCGACGATAAACTCACTGAAACCGAAGCCAACCGGAGGAGGGGTACCAAGAAAAACGACATTTGTGACCTATACGTGTCAAAGTGGCGATATCATGATACAGATGGCGCCCCTCACATTCAATCCAATGGAGAAACCAAAAACAAATGCCTGCAAGCAAAGGATCTGAAAATCCCTTCAAAGGTCTGTCGAAAGCAATGCTTACCTCAAACAAGGCCACAAGGATGAATTGGGGTCGCCACACCACGCTCAGACAGGCCCATGTCACCTCGAGCCACGAGTTCCGGTATTCAGCTAGTCTATATCCGGTGATACCGACTAGCGTCTGAACCCGATAGCGGAAACCTGAAGTTCTGGGAGGCAGAGGGCGGTTTACTCCCCTGTCATACATCCTACACAAGCCATGGGGGTGAGTTTGCGACCCTCGTAGATTACCAAGGTACTCACGTCTCTTCCAAGAAGAGCACGATCAGCACCAGGACAATTGCACTATACATTGAGCCTACCCCATAACTCCACCTCCAGCTGGTCATTGTTCAGATGCTGCTCGGGATCGCGTATCCTGCTGACCCACCTGGTTCGTGCAGAGAGGAAACCGAAAGCAAACGGCGAGATGAACGGTGAACTAGGCCACGAATGAGTAAGGTCAGTGATCAAGATGCCAGAAGAACGTACATGAGAAATCCAGACGTCCATAGGTTGAGCTTTCGTGCCTGGAGATGAAAGGGAAAGATGTCTGTTACCACAAAGAGGCCCTGCCAATAAGTCAGTGATCTGATGAATGATTCAAGCTATGGTTGGAAGCATACAGTGACCTGGGGACACGTCCTTGAAAAAACCCTGTTCAGTGACCAAATCAACGCAAAAGTCTGCGATATCGTACCCAAAGAATGCCGTGAGACAGCGCATAGCTAACACAGGCGTTAATTCCAACTTCATGCAGAAAAAGTCAGACGATCACCTACCAGCGAACGTAGGTAGATCCGGAGCGAAGGTTGCACCAATCAAGAACCCAAATGCTAGGAGCTGAGCAGAAGATGTTACCCGGGAGATTGCTTTCGAGAGAATGCGAACACAAACCTGCGTCCAAAAGAGCACGGGCAACCGCCCGAAGCGTCTCATGAACATCACACACAGAATACCGCCCCAGCCTTAAGGGTCACGATGGCAGATTAGGTCATGAAACAACGTTCAGAATGCCATTCACCTAGGAGAAAGATACTCCAGCTGTAGATTGCGTCAGGGTCACTTCAGCTTTGCGTGTTCGGTGACTTACTTGGACGTCAGGTTGTTGATGACGCCTGTCGTAGTATTATATTGCTTGGCTAAACCAAAAATCGTGGCAATTCCTGTAGGAGAGCATCTAAGCCACTGTCACGGCGACATAGAACCAAGAACTGCAAACCAATTCCAGAATCAAAGTCAGGGACAACTGCGGCAAGTGTGATGATCAGCAGATGTAGTGCCTTGCGCCGATCACTCCACTAGAAAACATTCCTTTGTGAGTCTTTTCACCACTCACGAATGAGAAAGACCAGGCTCTCACATTTTGTGGGTCGTTTGGATCGTCAGTTGGTTGCGGCCAAAGCACCTTGGAGCCATCTTCTGAGAGCTTGAGACGAGAGCCTACTGCGTTCCCGAACTCTATTTTCGCCTGTCTTGAAAAAGATGAGATTGGTCGCTCCCCCGTTCGTCACATGGCAATACATACTGCGGATCGAGCACAAGCCTCCCAGCAGCTTGATTGTAGTAGGAAAGCAGGTCAACTTCTTCGGTCTCCAGCGCATACTCCTTTGTCTGCGATGAGCTTTCGTTGGTGTCCCTTGGTGTCTCTGCCATTGTGGCGAATGAAGTAAGGATGTCCTCTGAGATCTGCGACCAAACCCCACCTTTTAACGAGGGAGCATTATACCGTTCCCATCTGCACAAATTGAAATATTGCCACGGATAAGACTCGGATAAGCAACGCAACACGGTGTCACTTACACAACTTACAGGACCCGATGTAAGTGCACTCGGATAAACATACTTACCAGTTACTTACCCCACTGGACAACCCCAGACAACCCCTGGGCCTGATGGCCAGCGATAACATGTACAGTTGCCGAAATGTCAGTAACTTGCGCCAGCGGTGTGAGCACACAAGATACAAGACTCATGAAGCAACCACGAGGGTTCTCGCAATGATGCTGTCGTCATCCGGCACCTACCGTCCATCTCCAAGGTTGCTTCACTCGATCAACATCTGATCGGAGAAGTGTAATTCAAAAACCTCGGAGTCCGACGGCCACCGACATAAAAGTCTTGACAACACGAACCACTAGAGATAAGAACGTGTTTGGGCCATCGCGCAGGGATGTTGATGCCAAGCAACTTCAAGACTTCGACGACTGGGTACGACATCAGCTAACCTGGATGAAGCCTGCAGATTTCGACGACTTGACTGGTACCCGAGTTACCCCACAGGTATTCAAATTACAGATACATCATGGGTATTCGGCCCACGGGTAGTAGGAGTATGAGGGGAGGGTAGTCGTTACATATACACGAAGTCGTTGGACTTAGTCAATCTCGGCGATAGTTGCCCACTACCTGCAGGGTGGGGTTTCGGCACCCCACCTTTGCACTGACCATACGACAGCGCTCGTGTCCGAAAGCCGCGGTGAGGTGTACCACGAACCTACTGGCACTTGAAGCTTGAGCGTCGAAGCTCTGTGAGCTGAGTCGGTGTTGGAGATGACCGACTTGCAAGCAGCCGCCTGAGAACGCGCGTTCTGCACCAACTGACGACACTGGTGATCAGACAACACGGGCATCACTCTAGGTGGCGTTCAATGAAATGCGAAGCACTAAACGTACCTGCTGCAGATAAGAAGAAGTCCAATGCCGTTCGAGTTAAACAAGGGATCATACGCCCCCAGTCACTTTGCAAGCTTGACTGCTGACTTCACAAGTACGCGTCGATCGAGTCAGGGGTCAGCTGAGTCGATGAGTCTTCATCGTTGTTGGATTCGTAACGATGTTTTTGCAGGTAACATGTTCGTTTTCAATGTTAGAAGCACCAGCTGGGAGCGAGACTTAGCAGCGTCAAGAACATCACGGAAAAACACCGTGTTACCGTGACCTGTTGTTGCCCAAATGGTTCCGACAGCAAGGCCTATGTCTTTTCCCAACATTCCTGAACCACACGGTGTGGTACTCAATCTTTGCAACGTAAGTCTGGGTTCTGCTCGGACCACTCGACGTATACCATCGTGTGGTGAAGTTACTTAAATAAACCTCCGTGATTCCGATTTCCCATAACACTATGTATGGTGATACTAGAGAGCGATAGCTGGTTTAGAGACGACTGCATGAAATAACAAGACTTGCAAAAGCTAGACAGATAGTATGAAAGGGGATGGAGTGTGCGTGGATGGCGTATGTGAGTTAGTATCAAAGGCATGCATGACCATGTGGATGTAGCTGTAGCACGACACAGACAATACTAGTGGTGGAGAAAGGCGTGTGCTTGGGGTATATACATACTGGGGTGAGAACTGCAAATTATCCATCGCTCCAAAAGTCAAAAGTCATGTGTCCCAAAGGAAACAACATTGGCTACTTGGGCTCCGGCATCCAAGAACCCTCCGCTTCTTCTCCGATAACAAACACGATATCCTCGTCGTCGTCTTCTTCCCCGTCACAGTCCTCCGTATCCCCTTCAGCCTCCGTATCCCCATGCCCCGAAGAAACGACCTGTGTCGGCCGGTCAGTGACCAGCTGGACTGCGGGAGTTTCTCCTGGGTCTACCACGCTCTTTGACGCATTTGGGAGAACAAACAGTTCCCAATGTCGTCCGGCCATGCGCACCCAGTCATCCCTGACCTCGATCACGCTTGACATACTGAGAACGTCTCGAACGAGATCCATGTCGGTAGTCAACTGCTGGATGCGTTTGAATGACGCGAGCAATGCGATTGGGATCCATCCCTTGTTGTCCATCTGCTCAATATTTGTCAGCCTGTGCGTGACCCCGAGTAGAACCTGCAACTCACTCTCTGCCTAAGGAAGAAGTCTTGTGCCAAGTTCTGAGAACTCAGATAGTACTCCAGCTGTTCAAGGAGATAGGTTCGCGTCGCATCCATTGGGCACGGGAATGTAGGTATCGGCACGGGAACTGCGGGAACTGGAGGCGGAGGTACCACCTGATACGGATCAAGTTCTGGTGGCGTGTATGATGGTACGTGCAAGGGATGGCCATAGCCATTTGGGATATCAACAGGGGGCGGAATGACTTCGAATGGCGAAGGAGTATAAGGCAGCGATGCCGGTCGGTGATGATGTGGACCTCCACGTCCGCCCGAATGACGACCACCATGATAACCCCCGCCAAACCCCCGACCTCTCCTACCAGTGTGTCCACCTCGCCCATGCCCAATATATGGGCCCGGGTGTGAGCCACGCCGAGGTCGCATATGGCCCCGAGGGGCGTCTACATGCTGTTCCAACAACTCCCTTTCATCTTCTACCCCATTCTCATGTCGCCATCCCAGCTGCCTTCCAGGATGTACCCACCCCCTTTCTCTATCTCTCTGACACTGCTCTAGAATCATCTCCCGCTCTCTGTAGTTTTCTCTGATGCGCGCCTTCTCCCTCTGCTTCATCTCCCACTGTACGACGTCCGGGGCGTTTCCACACCCACTCATATCACCAAATCCGTAACCGTAATCCTTAACTACCCAAGGGTCGCTAGAGATCGATCCGTCCTCAGACTTCTCCATCGAGTGATCAGCTGCTGGGTCATTATTGGCACTTGCCGAGCCCAGGAAGTCGACTGTGACAGGCTGATCTGATACCTCCTTCTTTGTGGGATCCTCTGCCAGTGACGAACTAGATTCGACGCTGGTATCGTTGGAATGATTTTGTGGGTCAGAGTGTGATGGAGGTGGCGACGGTGATAGAGATCGTGGTTCGTCGTCAAGATCGTCACAGAGGGTAGTTCCAAACTCCCACTTGACGGGTTTCATAATACCACTGCCCTCTGCTTCTTGTGGAAGCGCGGAGTTCGACTCATGGTTCGACTGGAGAGTGACGTCAGAAGAATTCGAATTCTGTACCAAAGCCGATCCGTTCGTAGCTTGTGCAGTCGGAGGGGAAATCTGCAGCTTCGACAGGGACCTGACTGATGCTTTGCGACTCGCGTGTCGCAAGGGTGCAGGTTCGTCGGGGCCAACGCCAATTGAGAAGGCAGTAAATTGTTCTATGGCATGTTCGACGTCATCCGTACCTTCTTGCCGGTGTTCACCACCATCTCCGGCCAGAAGGGGAAGATCGTTCGACTTATCTCCAGATTCCGTGACGTCGAACGTGCCGAATACGACTCTGGGGGGTTTAGCCTGCTCTAATGGTGGTGAAATTTTCTCGACATTGCCTAAGAGCTGACCATTCTCCAACTCTATCGCCTGCGCGCTCGAGGCGCTGGGTTCTGTCGTAATGACAGGAGACATTGGTGCCTGTGTACCGAATTCCATTTGAGGGACGAGAGGCTCAGATGAGTTGATGTGATTGTGAGATATGTCAGGGTGATCTGGAAAAAAAGGATTGGGCTGTGCGGGAGGCAGAATGTCACCCCATAGTATTGGTGGGTTACCAAACATATAAGCAGGATAGGGAGGATAATGGGGATACGGCGGAGTGCTTGGCCCAGAATGATGGCCGGTAGCGAGGTAAGGAGGAGATGTGTGTCCTGGGATGTGTCCCGCGGGGTACTGTGGAAGGAGGGCGTAAGGCGGGATGAAATTTTGCCCGTAACGCGGTGGATGGCGCACCATGTCCAACAGTGGTGGACCTGGCGCTCGTCGATAGTATGATGACTCTGACAGAGGAGTTATGGAACCGTTCGGGTAAGGGGCGGACTGGTAGCCCGATTGATCACTTGTTCCCGGACTCGCACGATGATACGAAGATCTTCGTTGATGTTCATATCGCGGTTCTGCAACCCCCGTGTCTTCGTCAGGTAACCTGCGGCCACGCATTTGCAAGCGAGGACTCGATGCCGAGCTCCCGGAGCGACTCTGTATTCGTGATTGAGGACCGGAATCTGGTTGTTGAGAACGTGTTTCTATGTGGTTCTTACTGCGTACCCTCGATAACTGTGCTGAGCTGGATCGCGAATAAGTGTGATGCCGGGAAAATGTGTTGTCGTCTGTCATGTGCAAATTGGAAAACACGCAATGTACGCGTCAGTACCTATCTAAAAACGTTGCAAAGAGAAAGCTAGCAAAGAGGATGCCATCGAAACGTCGACATTCGAACTAAAGATAGCGGATAACGTACTTTTTGTGGACGGCACAGTCGAGTGATTGGGAGAATGGCCATCCGCACAGCCTTTTGGGTCAGATGTACTAGCTGCACTGTGGCTATTGTCTCTGGACCTTTGCAATCCTATGGGAGATTTACTGACTTCCGACCAACCGTTCAGGCCGACCGCAGGAATGAGAGGTAATGGATTGGTATTTGACGAAGATTGCCGAGAGAAATGAGGAGGTACACGCACGACGAAAGGATCGTGGTCGTCGTGCTGGTCCGACGTTACAAGTTTGGAAGTCGCGACCGAGTTACCAGGCGTTGGAACAGGCGCCCGTGACGTATGATGGACAGTAGGATTGGTGACGGCTCGTGAGGAGGCCAGACTGGAGGTTTTCTGTGAAGAGACAGACTGAGAGGACCCTGATGGAGAATTGGGCATGAAGTTAGACTGTTGCTGCTTTTCTCCTCGGTGCAGTTGGGCCTGGGCCTTTTGCTCCCTCATGCGTTCAGCCCATATATTGACAGGAGGCCCCTTAAAAGTCGTTGATGCGGTGGGCGATGTCTGTGCAGCTGTCCTCGAGCTCGGAACAGCAGCTTTACTAGCTGTATCTACGGATCTCGCGTCAACAGTACGTCCAGAGGAAGATGGCGCACGCAGTCGAGGGCCAAGAGAGAAGACATCGGTCTGAGGAGGGAATGCTGAAGTGGATGTGGAAGAGCGCGAGGTTGACGGGGCATCAGAGGAGCTCGATCGAGGGGCAGTGGCTTGGAATTCCACACGAAGAGTAATAGGCGGATGGCTAGACTGAGCTTTCTTTGCGCGCTCGGCGTAGGTTTCGGCTGGATTTCGCAAAGGCGCAGGGACCGAAGAAACCATTTGCTAAGTGGTCTCGGTACTGGAGAATTGTGCGGGATGAGAAGTAATTGCGCCTGAGGATTGCGCCTGAGGTGTAGACTCTGTGGAGTATCAGCGAGTGAAGATCGGTGGATGCTATTTGAACACTTTACAGTACTTGTGGAGGTATCTTGAGAGGTTATTAGGATGGTAGCAGAGGATGGAACAAGGACGAGGACGAGGAGGACGAGACAGCCTGAGCTGGGCTGCACCGTGACATGATCATTCGGTCTGGACTTGACATACATCCCACTACGGCCTTTGCCGAGAACGGAACCGGGTGACGCCGGGGTTAATCCCTGAATGTCTCCATCAATGCATCAAATCCCATGCCAGGAAGTTGACTCAATCCAGTCATCGCCGTTGCATCCCCCAGCTATTCCAAGCTTCAATTCATCTCGAACCGAATAATGTTGTACCATGCTGCACCTGTACGTTGCAGGGTTCTTGTCTCTTACGAAATTTCCGATCCCCAGTGAACCACAGCGACATGGACTTTGTAGATCCAAGTTCCAACAAACTGCAAGAACGGACCGACATACGGGTTGTCACCTCCATGAGCGATAAGGAGTGCATCTCGTACTTGATCCAAATTTTCATCATAAACACTGTTAACCCTGTTTTTAGCAAATCGTGCTTTCATTCTTTATGTAAATGGGCGCAGTGGTACATACCGCCTTCCCGGAGTTGTCAGGTATGAATTTGAAGGAGAAACTCCCTTGACTTTTCCGATCTCCCTCCACACTTGACCACACACTGACCGTCCGTGCTTGGACACTGTGATCAAGAACTCCTTCTGTCCAGGATATATAAATGTTGGGCAACGTGGTGATTGTTGGATAAGATGAATAAGGTAGCTGTCAAGATGGTGCCGAGGTGGGTGGGAGGTAAGTTAGGTGGAGCCCGGAGAACACTCTCGTCTGCAACTGGTCTATCGTAATTTGCACTTTACTGCAAGTTTGCTGTCATTCCAGCGCTACCAACGTTCGTCTTCTCCGTTTCAGGGTATACGCCACATCGCTATCCCACATCTCTCTGGATCAACCTCCTTCCTAACTTCCTTGCTAGACTCACTCCTCACCGCACTTGCGACAACGAGTGCCAGCGCGTTCTTGACCTCGATCTTCTTCATGTCTTCCGTCACGTTCGTCCCCTGCAACGTGACCCTATCCCAATCAATGCAGAGATCCGTGTACTCGAACAGTACATTAACCGTTCCATTAAATTCATCCCCCGAAGACTCTTTCTCCACCTCCTGAGGAACGCGAATCTTCCATAGATCGTCCAGAGTATACGTATCCCAGGCCACCAAAGGCGCCCCGAGCTTCGCGGGTAAGATAATGGCCGGGCATCCATTTAGAAGCTGGTATTGAATGACACTTTCGCTCGGCCGCGCACTCGTTGCCCAAAACGTCCGATGCGGCTTCATACCGAGAACTGTGATTAACAGTCGCCGAGGAGCTGGTGGCTGAGGAACGGGAGCTAGAGCGGGCTCTGGAGATGGTGTCCGTGATCTCGTAAAGTGACTGAGCTTGGGCACGTCAGAGATAGATAGGAAACTGTGCTGAGTTGGCAGTTTGGGAGCTTTAGGTTCCGGCCCAGCGGCGGAAGAAGCTTTGGGAGGTGGTGGGGGTGCACAAAGTGTGATGACCATCGTAGACTCTGCTAACAGAGTCTCACCGATCCTATAGTCTCCTTTGTGTCACATCAATCAGCCATCTCCACAATTCAATTCACAGGTGCATCTAACCTGTCAAGAATGGTCCGTGGCAGAATATCACGTCTGGCTTCATAGAGCGCGGAATGACGGGTCTCCGACCGCTCGCAAACAGGTAGGGAGAGAACCATCCTTTCGCAACCGAGAAATAGTCCTTCACCGCAGAAAACAGTGAGGTGTCCCTGGAGCGAATCAGCCCCCAAAGCCGAATCTCCCTAGTGCTCACACTTACTTGTGCAAGCTGCTCCTGAAGAATCCAAGCGATGCGTCCTCGATCGTATGCTTATACTTTAACGTGATAGTCATCGTCTTCACACCTGTCGTTTCCAACCTCGTTGAGTGTAACGGAACAATCCTTTTGATCGTTCCATCTCCGATCAGATCATCCGCAGCCTTTGTTGTAAGCTCGAATCCGGTGTGCATCCCCATCTCCACGAGGATGCTGTTCCCAACAGTCGATACAATTACATCAGATACCGGGCCCATAACAGGCGCTGCGATGGCTGCCATGCCTCCCTTAGCATCATGGTCATCAGGACGTGGCGAAAAGCAACAATATATGTGAAACGCACAGTAGCCATCACCACACCATGCACCGCCAAATCTCTGAAGCGGATGCATGGAAGGAGGAGAGGCGAAGAGTCACCCCACTATCATGAAACCGACACATAGCACTAGTCAATATTTTTGTCATACCGAAGACCACTACATACTGGCGAGAGACAAATGACATTCGTTCCAGCAGCTCGAAGGGACTCGTAGGAAGACATGGCAATTCTCCCTGGCATCGACTATGGTGAATGCGCACTAAGTTAGCTTCGATCTGGCCGAATAAATGCTCGATGGATATGGACTCACTCCCACTAGCTTGCGTACAATCCATGGTGCAGACTTCTCCTGGTCCGCATCAGACAATGATGCCGGATCAATCGGTGAGAGTAGCGATACATTCGACATCGCTCGTATCACGGAGGCTCACAAGGCCCGGAAGTCTCTGCAAATGAGAAACGAACGGGTTTCACCAACGTTCCGACAGAACAGAGTTACTAACATAGACACGTGGGTACCATGGAGATAAGCTAAATACATCATCTTCGGCCCTCAAGCTGGCAATCGGTGGTCACAGTGGTGTTCACAACTCTCGACTCTCGTTGGGAAGAACGACAGGCACCCTCAGAGAGTTCAGGAGCCGTGGCTACTACCCATGCGCTCAGACAAACGTCCTAGTCAGTAGTAGGTTCGGGCTCGCACCAGCCTGACCTGGGCTCAGAAGATGGGACGAAAACTTTTCCGGATCCTCTTGCAATCGAGTGAGCAGGGAATTATGCTGTTACGCGATGGAGAACGTTCTTCACATCTCACGAAGTAACGTGACTGCATTAATAACTATATAGATACTGCCACACTGATACTGATGGGGCACGTTGAGGCCCATAACTGCAACTCGATCCCGACTAGCCATCCCCGATGAACAAGGGACACAACGCGAAGGAGGTACGCAACGGTGGTTCCACGAGAGAGCCAGCCTTTTCGTCTGCCTCACAAAGAGCGTTGAGACTCTTCAATACATAACATCCAAACCCAAAAGGACGTTGAAGGTCCCGTTCCTCTTATATTAGCGAGGGCACGTTGAGGCCATCATGCAAAAATCCATGCGTTTAGTACCTAGAAGCCCAGATTAAGTGATGTCGACGAACGGCGGAGCCGGGGATAGTCCTACCTGTAGTGCGAGGCCTTGTATGGGCCCTGGACAGGGATATCGAGGTACGCGGATTGCGCGGGCGACAGCTCGGTCAGCTTGACGTTGAGTTGGGCGAGGTGGGCACGGGCAACCTCCTCATCAAGCTCCTTGGGCAGCATGTGGACACCGAGAGGGAATTTCTCAGGCGTGGTCCACAAGGCGATCTGAGCCAAAACCTGGTTGGCGAACGAGCACGACATGACGAAAGAAGGGTGACCAGTGGCGCAACTTGAAGGAATCTCGTGAGTATTCGATGTTCATTACTTCGGAAACAACTTACCCCAAGTTGACGAGACGACCTTCGGCCAGGAGGATGATGTGGCGGCCCGATGGCATAGTAAAGCGGTCCACTTGAGGCTTGATGTTGACGGCAACTTTTGCATTAGCCTTGAGCCAAGCGACATCGATTTCAACATCAAAGTGACCGATGCTGTAACACCATCAGCAAGCCACGAAATGCCAGCAGGCAAGACACTTACTTGCAAACAATAGCATCCTCGGGCATGACAGTGAAGTGCTTGGCGGTGATGATATCACGGTTACCAGTGGTGGTAACAAAGACATTGGAACGAGGAGCAGCATCCTCCATGGTGGTGACTTCATAGCCAGCCATAGCAGCCTGGAGAGCGTTGATGGGGTCGATTTCTGTGACCAAGACACGAGCTCCGTAAGAGCGAAGGGACTCAGCACACTGTTGGACCAATGAATATGAATGGCACCCGGATTCCATCAACATCGACTTACGCCTTTGCCTACATCACCAAAGCCAGCAACAACAGCAACCTTCCCGGCAAGCATGACGTCAGTGGCGCGCTTGATACCATCGACAAGAGATTCGCGGCATCCGTAGTAGTTATCAAATTTGGACTTGGTGACGGAGTCGTTAACGTTGATAGCAGGGACCTTAAGTCTACCTTCACGGAAGGCCTTGTAGAGGTGGTGGACACCGGTCGTGGTCTCCTCGGAGAGACCCCGGATATCTAAATAGATGATCAGATCTAATCATCATATCTATTGCAAGGGCATTTACCCTTCAGGTATTGAGGGTATTCTTCGTGGACAAGGGTTGTAAGGTCACCACCGTCGTCCAGGATCATGTTCAGAGGCTGGCCGCCAGGGAAGGCATTAACGGTTTGCCTAATGCACCACTGGTATTCCTCCTCGGTTTCACCCTTCCAGGCGAACACGGGGACACCGGTCGCAGCGATACTGGAGGGGGGTTGAGATGATGTAAAGTAGGACTCGGTTGTGTGGCACTCACGCAGCAGCAGCGTGATCCTGAGTAGAGAAGATGTTCTGAAGAGAAGAGAAGATCAGGAACGAATCCCTGTCGTAATCAAGAACCACACTTACACATGACGACCACGTCACTTCGGCCCCGAGGGCAGTCAAAGTCTCGATCAAGACAGCGGTTTGAACCGTCCTTTGGGTCGTTAGATTTCGAGCGTCATTGAGAAGACTTCGACATACATGTGAAGGCAGCCAGCGATGCGAGCACCAGTCAATGGCTTGGAAGCGCCATACTGGAACACTCATAAGCAACTCAAGGTCATCGATAACAAAAGTCTCAAAGGGTTACCTTTGACCTCATGAACATGAGACCTGGCATTTCATGCTAGACAACACGTAAAGGATGGTTAGTGACGGAGGATGTTGTCGATGTTATCGAGATACCTCAGCGATCTCGATTTCCTTGCGACCGAACGCAGCAAGCGAGATATCTGGGTGATTACGGCTGAGTTGAATGACCTCTTTCTTGAGCTGGTTGGAGCACGATTCTTACCGGCAACTTTGAAGACCATTTTAGAGAGAAGTGTTCTTGGGGAGATGATGGAGGGAAAAGAAACAAGTGGTTGAGATGAGAACCGATGTCGTCCTGACTTTTTATCTGCAAAAGTCACGTGGCACGTGGCTCCAGATCGTGCGAAACGTCCTTGTACCTTGAGAGAGTTGGTGAGCTAGAAAGTGAAACCTTCGCATGTCAAAACTATACTTTTCTGCTGCGGTCCCCGAGGACAAAGTGCCGTCGAACTACTAACAAAATAATACCAAAAGACTTTCAATAATAGTCATGTCCTCAGCTCCTCGCAACCACTTTGAGAAGACCGCGATCCCCCAGCAGCACGCAAAGTGTCAGCTGCTTGAGATAGGTGTGTAGCTTTTTGTCTCAGGGGGTCCGATTGTCACACACACCACGGTCGCGGTTATCGTCCAGTTCAATACTCATGCGAACCTGAGAAGCTTCCGAGTGGAGAAATTCGCCCCCATTGCTTTCCTGTCCCTCGTATCTTCAGAGTGTTGGTCCTAAAGCGTATTCACGACCTAGCTTGTTCTGAGTATTTTGATACCAGATGTCCTGACCAACCAGCTGTCGAGATCACCACATACGCCACGATTGACCTGAAAACCGGCGAGATCGAGCTGCCACAAGAAAATAGGTTCGTTCTCTATTTCAATTGAACGGACCAATCACAGGGTGTCACACATTGGCGCAGCCCCACCCCTGTTGGCAAACGTTGGCAAGATGTCCACTTATACAGCAATACCGATTCAGGATAAGGAATCTAGTCAGGCCGTTCACTTGCGCATGTTCTTCGAGGTCGTTGAGAGGTGTGGGGAAGAGTTCCTTTCGATGTATTCATCCGCATACTTGTGTGGAGCAGCGAGCTGAAGACGTCCACGAGAGAACGAGTCACAGTTTCAGCCGCTTGATCTCCGTCGTTATGTTCGGACTTGAGACTTTTGAGGAAGAGATCATGTTGAACCATGGAACTCTGGAGGTCCATTCGCAACTGAAACACTTATGCTACAACGCAGCTGCACTCCAGTGCTCATGTATTGCATGCGCCATTAGGGAAAGTAGAACGTTGACGACTTTGACGAGTCGAACCTGATGGCCGACGCAATCTCATAATCTATTGAGCACGCTAGCATCTGCTAGCATAAACCAAATGACATAACATCTGCATCGCTTTCGGACCGTCGGTCGTTTCCTGGGCAACAAGCGATCAACGTTCAACGTTCAACCTTGAATTAACGTTTGTGTGCAGAAGTGGTTATGTAACTTCGTGTACACTGACCATGTGGGTACTACGACTTACCACTGCCACTAGCAGTCTACTAGTACTTGGAAGTATGCCATGCTATAGTACTGCCATGCCAATGGGCTATCTACTACACAGGCCACTAACCAAGATATCCAGCTACACCGACTGTAAGCAGGCCGACAAGGCACCTACCTGTAGCCATGGTTAGATCTCGGAGTCCCAATAGCCTCTGTAGCTCGTTTCACTAACCTGTGGGCTGTGCGCCCTCGGTACGGTGTTTATAGATATCCATCATGAAAAGTTTGATCCTTGGCAATGGTATCCCCCCAAAGTCGTCCAGTGTACAGCCTGTAACATGCGGTCCCATGCTGTGAGTCTATCGTCGTAATCAATATTCCTACGCAACAGCTGAATCATACTGATCTTCGCCACGCCCATCATCACAGACACCTCTAATATGCCGTCGGTGCCTGCCTACCATGTAATTCTTCCCGTGGCTCTGTCCGTTGCTTGACTCACAGTGAGTTTTACCCTGCACGCTCTTAGTCGCAATTTATTCCGTCCACGTCGTGTGATCGACACTGCCCAGACAATGCACAATATGCTCACATTAAATAGGCCTGAAGTAGAATCCCGAAGCCAGTTGCCCTCGCACATCCAGGTCGAGTTTCCAGACCGAGTTACCCCATACCGGGGTCTTCCCACACTGTTGCACGGCACAATCCACCGAGCAGCGTCTGCTTCATCTGTCACGCGTCGGCGTCGATCCTCCACAAGTTTCCTTTCTAGACGAGCTTCTAGTTACTCCCCGTTGACCCGCGAGACTCGTCTTCACAGCGCCACGCGGCACCATATGTCAGATCGTCAGCAAGCAATATCTCCCTTCTCTGCTGGCAGAGGAACCCCTGGAAGAATGTCGTATACACAACACCCCGATCCTAGGGAAATAGATGGGCGGCGCGTTATGCAGTCTCCATCCTATACTCTCCCAGGTGGTTATACTCCAGTGAGCCCCATTGATCAGTAGTCTGCACGTTTCTTTCTGATCAACCTGTATCCTCAGCCAATGATGGATGTTAGACCACCATCGTCCGGCCCAAGTATGGGTGCGACCTCGAGTTTATCTGGCGCTGTGGGAACAATGGATATTCCACCCCAGCTGCGGAATCTTCCCTTATTTCCGTCTGACGTGAGGTCCTCATTCTCATCGGCCAGTCAAGTCTCCTGGACCCCTGAACAAAGTAATATGTACGCGGACACCCGCCCTTTCTCACAAGGTCGTGTAACGGAGCCCCGCCAACGGCAGCCCTCAGTCTCACAACCTAGTTTCGCATACGCAAATCCCTTAGTTCAAGGACCTAATGCAACACTTTACTCCAGCCATCCAGGGGTTTCGCCCAGACCGACATCATTCGCCCCCAGCTTCGCGAGTCACATGCCCTTCCAACCGGCTCGTAGCCCTCACCCGGGTTCCATGGTCGATCGACCAACTTCCCAGATGTCTGATCAACCCCGTGCTCGGCTGTCTCAGGACGCGACAGACGAGGAAATCAAACTCCTTCGGAAGAAGGTGAAAGAGCTCGAGCTTGTAAATGAGCACAGTCGCATGCGCATAAAGGAGCTCGAGAGCGAACTCGCTAGAGGCGGTGCGGCTGAACAATCTCTCAGCCACTCTGGTAGTTCCATGGTTGCCCTCCCTCCCTCTCAAAATACCCCGAATCCACCACCTACCCAAATGTCCTGGAAAGCGCGTACCGACGCCCGCATACGCCTGTTCTGTTCTCTTAACCGTGCTGGGAATGCGCTTTGCTCGTGGCATGATTCGCGACGCGAACGCCGAGCGTATCCCCCTCGCATGGCTCCGCCTGGCTTCCTTAATTGTGGGTGCAGCTACGATGAAGCTCTCTTCGAGGAGAGCCTGTCACGCCATGGAGTCGGAAGTTATCATCCAGGGGAAACCGTACGCATGGACCCTGGGTTGCGCAATCCACTCTTGCGTCTACTAAAACAGCGCTACGGATATCGGGATGGTGACTTCGAAAGGGACCCTGTCACAGGGGAGTGGGTAGAGGGGGATGGCCATGTATTCTGGGAGCAGAAACTCGCCGCTGGTGCTCTCAGCGCCAGAAAAGTCAAAAACGAAGATCGTCGGTAACGAATGCTTCTGCTGGGATGATGTCTCTTTCATGCTTTCACATCTCATGACCACTCACACTTACAAATCTTACGAGTCGCATTTACAACACAGCATATTCATGATTGTTGCCTTTGGCTTCTGCTTTTATTGTTTTCATGCATTATTACTTGGCATTTTTCAAATCGCAGGTACTTAATCGCCTGTACTAGACCAGTACCATACATGATTCAGTGCATACGTTCAACGTTCAGGACTATATCGGATGACCGTCTATTGCTTACTCTAATTAACACTATAGTACATACCTTATTATGGAGACACCCCTTTCATCAACGCTACATAGTATGACACAGTGAGATGCGTGAGATGCCGCGATGCGTATGGTTCTCACCCATCAGTTAACGTTAATCAACGAGCAATTTACGAGGCAACTTCTTGACCTCCATATTCGCGATCATCGCGAATTTCCACAGCTTTGTCGCTAATGAAGGATCCACTTACCACACTTGAGCGCCTCGCATGGGTCATGACATCGGCTCGACAATGTGCACGTAATTCGCTGGATACTCCCGTGATTAGCGCCCCATCAGGTCGGCGAACCAGCTGCGCCGATGTGGAATGCTCTTATACCGTGCGGGTATGGATGTCAGCACTTGTCAGCACCGCAGAGCCTTCCAGATGGTGTGTCATTGGTGAGTACATAACCGTCCCTTTTCTAAATCAATGTCCAGAGCAGTTTCGTGGTCATGATGCTGACTCATAGCATGGGTTACAACTTGTTCTCTTTTGGGACAAATCTGTCGTCCAGACTCCCCATAGTGATTGATCAGGAGTGCTCGAGACGACCCTTGGGTGAGTGGAGAAAGAGGTGTGCCTGCGTACCTCCATCGGAAACTAGCGCGTTTCAGGGGGGGGAGATGGCTTTGAGTCGATGATATGCTGTTGATCCTCGTACAGACCATCACGGAAAACGAAACAGCGAGGTGAACCATTGGGTCAGGCGCAGTTTTAGAGAGAGAGAGAACTCGATGGGCAACGTTAGGAGCCTCCGGATACCGACTGTGAAGGCAGCCACGATCGTCGAATAACACCAAAGATATTGATATTTTCGAGTCGAGACGGAGGGTCAATGTCGGCGTGATTATGCTCACAGGACAAGAATTGCGGAGAACAGGGGGGACCTTGTCGGGACCAAAAAAACTTAGGCATGTTGCGGTATTTCGACTGCATCGTTTACGATACAGTCGCGGTCGAGTCTTCCCAGCCCATAGAAAAATGTGGTGTGACCGAGTGCAGGTTGCAACCCTGGTTTGAGCTGAATATATGTGACGAACTTCCCCGAGGGCAGAGCTGGATGGGTGTCGTTCTTTACTGTAAGTTGCTGTCGTGTAACTCGGCGGTGGTAGTG
This sequence comes from Paxillus ammoniavirescens, assembly GCA_014904835.1. Taxonomy (NCBI): domain Eukaryota; kingdom Fungi; phylum Basidiomycota; class Agaricomycetes; order Boletales; family Paxillaceae; genus Paxillus; species Paxillus ammoniavirescens. The sequence goes on from MU121049.1 coordinate 41,016, forward strand.
ACTTGGAAGTTTCATGCACATGGCTTACATCATCACTAACCCTGGACCAAGGGGAGCATCGTCATAGCAAGGGGTCCGTTTGGTCTCACCTGCGACCAATCGACCAATTTTTAAAACTCCGACCGACCGATAGGACCTTTGGTTGCACGTGATGGGTTCGCTGGAAAAGGCAGGTGAGTAGGAATATACCTCCCCACCTCCACGATTGCCCACTACGCCGTGAGCTCCCCTGTGAGACACCGAGGGTGCGTCGTGCAGCCACAGTGAATTTCTCTTCGTTGCCCCGTCCATCTCAATGTGCATTCCCTTTTCCCTGTTTTCCGCGTTTTTTCTCCCTGACACGAACCATCTCAGACTCACCCCATCCCCCGACCCCGACACGAACCCAATGCTAGGGTTAGGGCTCCAACCATTACCCCCAGCAGCCAGCTGATTCGAAGTAAGACGGTCACAATTGCGGTGCAGCCAGACCCGTCTCGAAAAGGGTAGCGTCATCGCAAGATCCTTCAGGGAGACTCACGGTGTCCTCAAGATCTTCCGAAGCCCCC
>MU121049.1:41573-56448 GCA_014904835.1 Paxillus ammoniavirescens
TCTTTACTGTAAGTTGCTGTCGTGTAACTCGGCGGTGGTAGTGACTTGGAAGTTTCATGCACATGGCTTACATCATCACTAACCCTGGACCAAGGACCAAGGACCTTTCTTAATACGGACGTTTATCTAGACACCACCATGGTCAAGTGCCCTTTCATTCTACTCGTATCCCATCACATTGGTCACTGCCTCGCATGGTCGTGGGCTAACCATCAGATACCGCATTCCAGCGGGGGCCAATTATCAGACGACGTCCCTTCGAGCCAGGCAGACAGTGAGCCGTCATTGCATCCCGCAACCCGTGTTCCTAAGGCTGAAGCAAGATAATCGCAGGCGAACTTCCACAGGCAGAAATAGATGTTCTGTTGAGAAGCAAAGGTATCAAACTCCCTTTCCTTGCGGTCGATTGGCAATTCCTCAAATGGGCCCAGACACCCTTCAATCTTACCAAAGGAAACCTGATTGCTTCCAGGATGCCATATCCTTAGTGAAAGCCCACTGCGAAGAATCGCGGATGGATGAACAAGAGCGCGTCCAAGGTACATTGATCACTGCTATACCGCATTCTTTCCACTCAGTCTTCTCGCATACAAGCTGCTATTTCTATCACTATGTGTGAATTAGCCACTGCTCGCCACTATTCACCTCCCATGGAGTGCGCTGCCTTCGCAAGGGCCGGCTACAAGCCGTCGTCGCCGTTATCATCACCATCAGCTCAGGTTCAGGCCCGGTGTGTGGAGTGTGTATGTCTATCCCATTGGCGGAAGCAGGTTTCATCGATTCGATTCGACAGGGCCCTATCTCGAAGTGCTCAATTTTGGTCAAGCTATTCTGGCTACCTCCGTGAAATGCGTATGTTCCGTGTTACCATCCAATCGTTCGATCTGACGGTTGCCATCAGCCCAGCTATGCTTCGCATTTAGACGGTGGATTGATATTGGTAACACCTAGTTTGTTATCCCAATACATGAACCTCAATTCACCAAATCACCGCCCACAGATACTGCAAAAGATATCTATAGAAACATCACTGTCGAGAAAGTCACTCTGGTACATCTCCTAACAGAACGAGAGAAAAACTCAAGGGCGACTCAGCGAGTATGGGAGCAGACAACGGAGGTGAGTTGATTGGCTTGGCATAATCGTTTTCTGGTCATGAGCTTCAGTTCACCTGGTGTAGGATATGCGTGACATTCTGGATGCACTGCGCTTGACGTCGAGTGGGATGAGAGATGCCTCAGATTCACTTACTACCACTGTCAGCAAGGGCTTCCAATTGGTAAGCAGATACCCATCTTCTAGCATCTGCATTGACCTCGCCTAGCTGCTCTCGGAAACGGGGAACGACTTAAGAGAGATCAGACAGCGGGATCGCAACGATCATGCAGAAACCATAGCAAAGGTATCCAATCATCCCATCGCCCTCGAACTTCGAGCCAAACTTATCATCCGAAGTTCAATGACATGCTTGAAATCGTGGGGCGCGATGTTTGTCTTGAACTCTCCTTCGAGTCCGCGCGTTGCTAACTATGGCGTGGAATACATTTTAGCATTCTGACAATCTTGCTGGCCTCATCCCTTCCATCCGTTCATCCATCGAGTCCGAACTAAGCACAGCATTCGCCCTGATCAAGGATGAAAGTCTCCGCAACCTGGACGTGGCGGTTTGTATTCATTCTCAATAATGATGGACCGGCGATTAAACCTAGCCGAATATCTAGGAACTGATACAACGTCAACTGGATTCGCTGGACGGCAGCCTTGCTGCTATGCAAAACGTCCGAACAGCTTCTCACTTAACGTGGATGTCGAGCTGATAACTTTCATTCATCAATGTGTAGTCCGTGCAGCAGCTTGTCGGAGTTGTAGAGGATACTTCGGAGTTGCTCGAAAGCTCGCTCATGCAGGCCCAGACTGCACAAGCTATACAGAACGACGCCATGGTCTCAGTCTCTCATCTCGTAGATACACTGAATCTCCTCACCCAGACGACGCACTCCGAACTAGAGGCGATCAACAGGACGACGACTGCACTGACAGAAAGCCTGAGACAAAGTCCCAGTTCGGCATGGTTGAAGTCTGCTCTCGTTTCGTTGTTCCAGCTCTGGCCTGGTGCGTATTGTCCAGCTCTGCCATATTGTATCACTTAGACCTCCTGTGTGCCTAGGAATGTGCCAGTTTGATTTTATTCACAGTTCTCAATCGCTACACCTCACTGTTCGTCTCATCAACGTCCTTTGGCACACTATGCGTTTCGTCGCCTCACTACTCATGGTAACAGGCACCGCGCTTGCCTGTTTATCAACTAATGTCTTGTCTAGAGTGCCTTCGTCCTGATCAACGCCAAACGATGGATGCCTTCCCAACGCGGCGTCGGCTGCAAAACGAGAACCTCGCTCCCACATCCAATGCAATGTAGGCAAATTCCGGACGTCGTTATGGGCACGGACATGAAACCGGTCATCATCGACCAAGGTGTCAAACCAAGAACGAAGACCTCGCGACGATCGTTCAATCCTCGGTACTCTCGAATACCCGAACGACTTTGTAGACCGACCGAGCACACTGCGTGGCCGTAACCTTACATTCCTGGACACCATGCCAAGTTTGGACATTCCACATCCCAAACCCTGTACCCATGCCCCTTTCAAGTTGATTGCAAGGTTCCACCAGCGCTTCCACAACACTTCCACTTGCTCCTTCCACCCATTTTGAGGATCCTAACTGTGCTTCTTGTGGACATGTTCCACGAAATCAAACACCCTCCTGACAATGCCTGTGATACGCTGTGGGATTAGGTTACTATACATGTACATTAATGATAGCCAAATCTTAGGGAGAGCTAAGGTTGGTGGTCGATGCCGAGAGTGGCGAGACCGATTATTTGATGCACGGTCCTTGAACTTAGGGTTCGAATTTGTGGACGTGATGAGGACAAACAACTTGGAGATCTAGTGATAGCTTGACGTTTGTTTATCTCGCCATTTGAGTGGTAGTAACACCAAAGCCCCAAGTCTATATATACAGCATCGCAGCATTCAGCTGCTGTAACTCTTTTCCCAGCCATGCCGCCGCATAACTCATCGACGACTTATGCACCTTCACTAAATAGCAACTCATTCAACATACTACCACTCGTAGACCCAAGTGCATGTCTATCATCGAAAGACTTGATCGTTCAGACAGCTCGGATGTCACAACAGCAGTGTAAGGTCGTCAGTAATTGCCCTCCTCAACCCTCGAATCTCGCCGCGGACAACAAGATGCATCGCAGGACAGACCAGTGTTATGATTCACAACGACAGCGAAATATGTCTCGCGATCATCGTAATATGAACTCAAAATTCAAGGCTACGCAGGTATGTGACTCGTCTATTGATTCAATTGCAGAACACGTCTCATATACCTATAGGCATACAACGTAGATCGCTCGCATGAGGGGTTCTCCAATCATCACGCCGCTGCAAAATCTCCGCCAACGTACATTCCTCCCCCTCGGTTTCAAAATAGGCCATTACAGTCAAGACCGGGATCCCAAGGATTTTGTAACTCAACACCGCGGTGAGTCTGCTCGACCAGTTGAGCATTGAGGGATGTGACGAAGCTGACTTAAAATCGCCAGACCACTTTCTGGTTTTATCGTTCCTTGTCCCGAGGACCCCTCGTCCTGTTCCGAAAAAGATCTCCTTAATGCCCAACTGAAACAATCCGTATTACTGGAACTGCAGAAGCCTTGCAACGCAAACGCGAACACACAACCCATGCCAAAAGTACGCATTCATCCTTCTCTGTGGGTTGTAATTAACAACACACTCAGCCTGCTCCCCTATCCATACCATCGAAGGATTGTGTTACAGACCCCACACCACCACCCTGCCGACCCCCGACTATGCAACAGGACAACAATATAGTCTGTATCTCCCATCGTGGTACCACTCCCAGAGCTAACAACTACCTGATGCAGACTGTAATATCCACTCCAACGGAACAGACTGTGAAACCCATACCGATATCGAGCGCCCGGGACGTCCTTTCACGACCTCCAACAGATCCATCTTCGTTGATCGACTCTTTTGAAAAGCTCAATGTCAACTTACCTCCCTCACCGACTCGCAAACCAGCTGCTCAGAGGAAATCTGGTAAACCCTCCCGCAAATCTCCTTCAAAAGCAAGTTTACATTATTCTCACTGTCTACAACGCACTAACGTCACATGTAGAAGCCTCAAAGCAACGAAACCCCACAAAAGCAGGAAACAGATGACTCGGGCTTCGAGCGCCACAATGCTCCCGCCATTCCTAGTCGGGTAGTGTCCCCAGCTCCGTCTCCTAGTTCGGTGAAGCTCCCCTCCAGAAAAGAGACACATCCAGTCCCGCCTTCGCCATCAACCACCGGAAGCTCCTTGGCGTCCGAAGACCAATCGGGGAGTTCATTCGTAGTTTCTAGCGACACGACGTTTACCGTAAGTCCTTGTGCATTGATCTTCATGCACTGTTTTTAACACCCAAACATACCTTTAGTCGATGGAATCTAATGACTCAAGAGAGCCTCGGCCGAGCTTTAATAAGAGCAACGCAACGTGCAGGAATTGGACGAAAGGTTTACGCTGTTTTAACAGTCCCTGCCCATTTCTCCATGGTGAGAAACCCCAGGAGGTGAGACATGCTAAGATGAGGTGAATAGTGACTCATCGTACTCGTTTCAGCGCACTCAATTCGCACAACGGGCGCCCCAGCGCTCTTCACCGCCACAACCCTTCCCCAACACCACCAAAACCTCAGCTTCGTCCGCCACCGCCCCTCCCTCCTTCCAAAAGAGCGTATCTGCACCCCGAAATCATAACGTGTTGAGTAGAGATGCCGCGCCATCCCATAGACCCGAAGCATTGTACGCCACTACCATCTCGGATCATATCAAAGTCAAATTCGACCAAGGCTTTGAGGTGCGGGATGTGATGACAGGCTTTGAAAGCCGATGGGTGCACCTCGGGAATATCGCGGGCAATGTCACCCACCACGGACTGAAGAAGCTACTCGCCCCATATCAAGTTGACACCCTTAACGTTCCCGAGCCGTCAGGAAAGCCAGTGACGGTCAAAGTGCAATTCGTATCCGCGGCTGAAGCTATGAAAGCCGTTACCGGCCTGCACGGTTCCGAATTCGCGAACCGTAACATCACTGCTAAACTTGCGATCAATAACTCTTTAAAAGGCAACACCGTGATAACAGACACGGATGTTCAGGTTACCTGGGAGTGTCCACAGCGCGTTGGTTATGCAGGCTATGCCACACTGAAGGAAGCAAAGACTGTCATCGACACTGTCAACGGGTTCCCGATGGACTATTCTATCGTGTCCGCCAGCTTGTACGACGGACTCCCCGCTGTTGGCGCATACAGCGTCATTCTCAAGCAACTTCCTGCCAACACAGGTGAAGCTGACTTGCGGAAACTTGGTGACGCAGAGTCCATCATGCTAGGACGTGCAAACTACCCATCGCTTGACAAGGCAACCAGGTTCATCCGGTCCAAGTTAGAGGAATGTGGTACCATCACTGCCTTCGATATTCTCCCACCTCCCTTCAAAGATGGGATGGTTAAGGCCTGGGCTCGATTCACATCTCCGGCTGAAGCACGCGCTGCACAGGAGTACCTGGACGACCGACGACCTTCGTCTATAGGCATGACTACGCTCTCTTGTCGCCATGTCGTCAGCATGTCGCACGTTCTGACCCATTCAAGCTACAGAAAAATGCGCCAAGATCTAGGATGGTTGCGCTTGTCGTGGCAACGCAGATTCGGACAGACCGTTTCAATCACCGAGAGGGGGAACACGCGCGGCCTCGACGATTCTCCCGTGTTTATCAGGTTGTCAAGCGAGCGGGCCAGGCTGCTCAGCACTCTCAAGTACGAGTTTGAGCAGCTGTTAAGTGGCGAAACTGTCACACTTGACAAGAAGCCCGCCTGGGACGACTTTTTCACCGGTCGCGCTGGTCTTGCGTTCATCGCTCAGTTGCATCGACACTACCACGGTATCCAGATCCAAGTCCTGGGTACTAGACGAGTTATCTCACTATGGGGACCCATGGACGTGAGGCATCGTGCACGACAAGATATCATTCGCAAGGTCATGGAGCTCAAGTCGCAGGAGTTCTGGCATATTCCCCTGACTGGAAAAGTTCTAGGTAGATTCCTCAGCGCATCTCTCACTACTTTACAAGAGACTCTTGGTCCGGAAAACTGTTTCTTAGACAACCAAAAGCGCACCCTGGTCGTACGGGGGAACGAGTCAGCATTCCGTGTAGCGTGCCAAGCCGTGCAGACTGCACAGAGCCGACAGGGTGACGAAGCCTGCACATCGGACGCCATCTGCCCTGTATGCTTCAACGAAGCAGTTGTACCAATGTCCCTAGAGTGCGGTCACAAGTGGTGCCGGACCTGTCTCGCCGGATACCTCACCTCGTCGGTGGACACCAAGATGTTCCCACTGAGGTGTCTTGGTAACGAGGCGACTTGCACACGCAGTATTCCTCTGAGCCTGGCTCGGAAGCTTCTGCCCGCTGGCGATTTCAATGCGGTCGTGGAGGCTGCCTTTTGGTCGTATGCGCACAACCGTCCGGACGAGTTCCATCACTGCCCCACTCCGAACTGCACGCAAGTTTACCGTTCCGCACCAGCAAACGCCGTCCTACAGTGTCCGTCTTGCCTCGTTCGCATATGTCCAGCATGCCACATTGAATCCCACGATGGGCTAACATGTGACGAGCGGGACGTCGCCGAGGACGGGCTCTTCAAAGAGTGGACGTCAAGCCACGATGTGAAGAGTTGTCCTGGCTGCAAAGTACCAATCGAGCGCAGCGAGGGATGCAACCACATGACATGTATTCGCTGTCAGACACACATCTGTTGGGAATGTTTGGCTACGTTCCCCAATGGTACGGGTATTTATGACCACATGCGTTCTAAGCATGGCGGTATCGGGCTTTGACCTCACATCTCAAGATTTTCGATATGGATGTATGTATCTCATAGCTTCATGGTGATGTTTACTCATCTCTTGTACGACTGTCGTGAAAAGTATGAGCACTCTGTACTGCTTCCTTCTCCTTATTTATGCGTTACTTATACAATGTTTTCTCTCGATGTTTCTCAATCACAACTATGTTTCCCACCTCCAATTCCCCATATCTAAATGACGGTGTCACTCGAGTTAAGCCAGATATGTGTACACCACGAACTAGATCAACGCGGATGAGTATCACCTCATTACCAAGACCAAAAACACATCCCAGACTCACGCTATCATACGGCTGCGCAGGCGCCCTGCCATGGTATGGCAAAGACGCTGGCAACTCCGGCCGCTCCTTGAGCCACGGCACGAACGAACCAAACTGGTCCTTGTACCCCTCCCTCTCGTCAGGGTACTCTCGAAGCTCCGCGGGATACGCACGGTCGTGAGGCGCATACACCACGAACGAGTTCGGCGTGAGGTGGTCACCGCGTCTATTCCACAGCCCCATCCGCACCTTGTGCGAATACGTCGCTGGCGGGGGCTCTTGGGCGGGCGGACGCGAGGCTTCGGGGTTGGGTCTCTCGACTGGGGGAGGTGGGAGTGGGTTGTCGCGTCTGCTGCTTCCGGAGTAGGGAGACGGACGACGGTCTCGGGGGGAGCGCTCGGGGGAGTGTCTGCTTGGGTATGATGATGGGTGGGCGTCGCCGTAGCGAGGGGAGCGCTCGGGTGAGTGTCTGCTGGGGTAAGGCGACCGTCTGTCCCGGGAACGAGGAGAGGGCTCGAGCGAAGACTCTTCGTCCGAGCTTGGATCGTCGCAAAGAGGTGCGAGGAATTGTTCGCCACTCGAGAGAATAGAGGACGATTCGAGTATCGTGGATAGATTGGGACCGATGACTGGTTCTGTGCGACTGCGCGAGAGTGGTGCGCCTCCTCCTGATGACCGCTTTCGCGATGAGGTGGTTGGGTTCAGGGAGTTGGATAGGTCCTGGGTGAAGTTTGAGTATATGTCTCGAGAGGTTGCGTTGGGTAACGACGATTGCCGTGCCAACGGTTCGGCAGCGGGCGGGGCGCGTGAGGGGGTCGAAGAAGAAGCACCTGGAGGCGACGGAGAAGGAGGGTGATAAAAACCTGGAGACCCATCATCCATGCTGCGACGAGAATGTTGATAGTGAGTCGGGGTTCGAATGATATTTGAAGAAAATGTGGGGTGAAGTTCTCCCTTGGACGTAAAAGACTCGGGCTCTTGCGAGAAGACGGCCTGTGAAGATGGGGCAGAACGGCTGTTGGTAGTTGGTGTTGGTGTTGGTGCTGGAAAAGGCGGTACATCGATTGCAGCAGGGGGCTGCGAGCGAGCCCTACTTGGCCAAGAGTCGGCTTGCCCTAAGGTACGTGGATTTGAAGAGGACGGTCCAGAAGATCCGGCACCCGTTTGGCTGAGTCGTGTATCGTAAGGATCAGAGCTGTGTCTTGTGGGTCCCGACGTGGCAGGATGATGGTTCTCCTGAGAACTGCCCCTCGAATTGTAAAAGTAGTCCGCACGCGTACCCCTTTCTGGGGTTTGATTGTGCGCCTGAGTGCTTGAACCACCCTGTAGTGGCCCTCTACTGCCCTGGCCATAATCTCGTATTGGTGTGGATGCGCTGCGTGTACTGCTGTCCAGCGAGCCAGGTCTGCGGTTGTTAAAGTCTCGAGTCGGCGTGGCACGATCCCCACTCTCTAGCAGGCTTGGTGGATTCCATATCCAAGGCGTTCGTGGTTCTTCACCAGTATGCTCCGATGGTTCCTTCCTGCCAACACCACACAACTACCATCAGCACGCCATCCTTCCAAACCTCAAAAAGGACAAATCAAAGTACACGAGACACACCTCTTTACCATTCCTTCAAGTCCCAACCCATTATCAGTCAGCTTCGTATTCCAATAACTAGGAGACGGTGGTTTGGGTACCCGTTTGTAGGGGTTATAATTTGGCGGATACCAGCCCATACCTGGTGCCCAAGGTTGTTGTGCATTCTGTATATTGGCATGTGGGTTATACTGCCAGAATCCTGCATCCCAACGAGGATGTGCACCTGCGCCTGTGGGCATCGGAGGGGGTCCTGGATAGCCTGGAGGAAAAGCTACGTTTCCCCCAGGCGGCCAACTACCTGTCCACCCAGCAGGAGGGACCTGCTGTTGTGGTGGTTGCATCAGTTGTGGGTTCGGGTGCCATCCCTGAGCCATCTGCGAAGACATTATGGGAGGTCTTGAATAACCGTTGAGTCGCTGGAAGTGGTGCATGATGAAAGACGATCAAAAGAGAAACATGGGGATAAGCACTCACAGGATCGAGTTATTAGGGAGTCTAGTTGGCCTGGTTGGCGTGTGGTCGCAACAGAAGACAATAGGTGGCGATAAAGAATAAGGAGGGCGCAAAGAGGCGGCGTCAGGAGCGCAACGGCGCTTGGAGGTTACGAGTCTCGGAAAGTAACCTAGTTGTGGAATTGTGAAAGGCCTTCCCAAAGAAAATTCCCAAAGTACTTATGTACCCGTATACCTTGGCTGTTACGGATTACCGCCAGCCGATGGAGGTCCAGATCACACCACAGCCCAACGGTTAAGCCGAGTGTACACGAGCCAGCCCCCGCACACCCCGCACCAATTCAAGAAACTGGCAAATGAAAGAACAAGTGCCTCCGCCAACATCTACCAGAATGAAACAACTTTACACTTCGGGAAATATCAAAGGATCATTACAGAACGATGAGAGCAATTCGCAATTGAACATCGGGAAGAATTGGGAGACTCATGACACGAGCACTATACCGGAAGCAGATTTTGAAAAGTACATCTCAAGCTTGAAAGAAGTAAAACAGTTATGGCAAAACATAGCAGCAAAAAGGATAACATTGAATTTGGAGAAAAACATCTATGACTACTCTAAATAGTCACCAAGATTGTAGTCCATTCCTACCCTTTAAACACAAGCTCCCTGATCCTTCCAGGTACCAGAAGCATCACCCGGGACATTGCTCGTAGTCCACTGAACAGCAACCCAAAGATGACCATTATAAACCACCTTGCTGCCACTGGTGTAAGCCTGAGATTTCTGCCAAGCAGCTACGCCAGAGCAGTCAACCTTGTTGTCGATGGGACGTGAACAATCGCCATCTAAAGTCCACTCACCCGCGCTGCTCGCGGGTGAATTGTTGTACGACCACTGATTGGCTGTGTACAAAATGCCGTTGAAAATAACCTTGTTGCCAGCGACATACTATGACAGATCCGTCAGTATTTAAAGAGAGACTTGTAATGAGGAGAACTTACAGCCAAATTTTCTTGCCATAGCTGAACTCCATTGCAATTAGACTGGGCTGGAGAAGGTTTCGGACCCGATGACGGCTGAGGGTAGACAGAATGATCGGTGACAACTGGATAGGTTGTCTGCGGGGGGTTAGAACTGGTGTAAGTCGGCTGGGTAGAATGGATGAACGACGTAGTGTATGGAGTGGTCGACGTAGTGTACGGAGTGGTCGACGTGGTGTACGGACTGGTCGACGTGTTGTACGGACTGGTCGACGTGGTGTAAATAGAGGTCGTGGACGGAGTGGTGGAAGTCCACGAAGTCAAAGTCGACTGAGTAGAGTAAGTCGACTGAGTAGACTGCGTCGAATGAGTGCTGGCAATGCTGGTGACAGGGGCAGCCGTACCCGGCGCCGTGGGCCCAGGAGTCAAATAAGTCTAGGTGAAGAAAGTCAACCTCCATCCACGATACATAGCAAAAGAAAAATGCTCACAAAAGTTCCATCACGAGGAACAACGACACCGCCAGTGACGGCCAAGTAAGAAGACAAGACAACGGCGGCTGAGAAGAAGGTAGTGGGAATCATTGTGATGAATTGAGTATAGAGCGAGGAGCTTGGGTGATTGGATGGGTGATTGGATGGATGATTGGATGAGTTTGATGATGGTATGAGATAGAGATTTCGTCGCCCTTTTATACGTCGAGCGGGTTCACATGTCGCACTTTACTGAATGGTTGGGCGTCGGCGAGACTCATGACGCCTCCCCCTCGAGGCCCCGCGCAGGTGGAGTCAACTGAATGTTAAGGCTCGATCGTTGAGGAAAGAGACTGAATAAAGCGATGCAACGATAGGGGACTCGGAATTGTTGAGTCGCTCTCCTCGGATTCAAACCTTCGAGGCAGTACTAGTGAGGAAGAACTTGAACTGAACTCCTGCCTCGCTCAGGATTGAATATTGAGTGCTTACGGATCTGAGTCGGAGCGCTGGTCGGAGGAGAGGTTGTGTACCCCGAATGTCTCACCTCGGACACGTAGAACCGGACCATTTCGATCTGAGCCAAGTGATGATATTATGATTAGTAGCTCACAGAAGAGATGGACTCAATCGCCTCAGCAAAGAGAGCTTTTGCCTGCAGTGTGGTTAGTTTGCAGTAGTAGCGAGACACAAATGACGTACTCTTTAGATTACTCGATCGATAATTCTGAGAGTCAGACCACGGTGACCCCTCAAAACGAAATTGAATGGATGAGTCGACGATATCGATGGCAGTGATCCTGAGGCTGTCCTCCGAAAATATGTGGTCACCGAACTCATTCAAGACATACTTACTGTACTTCGTAGGTGATCGAGGGCTGAGCCCAGAACAACATGACGACATCAGCCTCCAGTACAGCCTTAGATCCGGTGTTGGGAATATGGCGAGCGTGAAGTGTTTCATAATATTACTAGTCGTCTGGACTAACAAAACCAGAGTATGAACACGCCTTGCTGAAGTACCAAAGGGCCAATTATTATTGGGCGTGTTGGCGGTTGAAACGTTGGCTGTGCTGCTGGGTGTATCACTTACCATACTATACAGTACTTGTTGAAGTATATACAAGCAAATGCCCAGTATCATAGTGAAGCATGAGAGCCAAGTACATCCGAGACGTCCAGCTAATCACACTGGTCCTGTCAAGCTTACAAAGAACATGACCCGGAGTTCAATGCACTCAGAAGACACAGCCACTGGCGCGCCAGTCACCGAGCATGTTCGTTCGCAGGTCAAATTTTCAAATGTGGTCGTTTGTCCTGCAGTACATGCTAAATATCGATTTCAACAACACGATTGCGGTACCCCTCTCCAAATTCTACGACTGTGACGTGGACATGACCTTGCATGACGGGGTGGATGCAATTGCCAGCAAACCGCGTGACTTTTTACGCCCAAAAACACCTCTCATCGATCATCTTCCGCTCGACTCCGAGATCTGCTCAACCCCTCACCAGAATTTGATGCAAACGGTACCAACGATTCTGCTCCGACGAATGCAGAGAATCCATTCCGTGTTAACCGGTTGGAAAAGAACAAGTTGTTTTGAAATCGGCATTTCAGGCCTCAGGATTTCATGGTTATCATATTTTCGAGAATTCATTTTTGGTCACTCGGTCATTACGGGATTCATTCCTTGACCTTGTCGGAGTCTGGCTACCTAGTTTTCGTCGCATTACAGTGAGTTGTTGAGGAGATATGGTCGAGCGGAAGGAGGTGTTTTTGTGCGTAAAAAAGTCGCGTAGACAAGTTGTTTGGAATTGATCAAACCGTTTCATCCGATTCCTGTCAGGACGCAAACCTTCAGAATCATCGCTTGAATTACCTCGTGAATTACGTCAAAATCGCCCACGTACAGCTGGCAAAGCTAATCTCCCCAAAACCAGACCAACAGAGAGGAACGACTGTCCTCTCTTATGCACCAACGCTGTCATATTCAACAGCGCAACAATAGACACCAGCAAGACTAACCACAGGTGCCTCATATCGACGGTCAATAAAGTTAGACAGGTCAGAAAGAGCACGTTAATCCATACGGTGGTACTATACGTGCTCCAGAAGTCAGCACCATGCCCGATCGCCAGCTCCCCCCTCATCCACGTCGCCGCCTTCATGGTTCTTAAGTGGATCTGTAAAGGTTCCCCTTCCTTGTTTTTGCATTTCTTCCCTTGTGGACTATGTCGGCCCTTCTGTTTGCCAGCGCCATCTTTATCTTTCCATTCCAAGTTGTAGCGTACAATATCATTCGCGAGTACGCTGGTTCAACTTTCTTCGATAGATGGGATTTCTATGGAGGCTGGGATAACTTAAGCCTCGGTGAGTCATTCGTTTCGGGTCATTTGGTTCCCTAGTGTACTAATAGCGTTGTCAAAGGTAATGCCACTTGGGTATCCCAGAGTGAGGCCACAAGCCAAAGCCTTGCTTATGTGAACAGCGAAGGTCATGCCATCATCAAAGTGGACAACACCACCAATGTACCGAACGGTCAGAACCGGAACACGGTACGTGGATTCAAAGGTCAGGGTGTCTCCCTATTCATGGCTACATTAGGTCCGCATAACGACACAAGACGTATACGACCTTGGTAGTCTATGGATCATCGACTTGAACCACATACCATTCGGGTGCTCCGTAAGTCCACAATGCTTTGCTTACTTCTCACAGAGCTGATGTGACGCCTTGCAAGGTGTGGCCTGCATTTTGGAGCTTCGGTCCGTTACCCTCATGGCTTCCCCGGAGGACTGCTTAGTGACATAGTGTTTGTAGGCCCAAATTGGCCTTACGATGGTGAAATTGACATCATAGAAGCTATCAATATGATGACCAACAACCAAATGGCCATCCATACGACGCCAGGTTGCACGCACACTGGCAATGTGGATCAGCTGGGAGTGACCGGATCGACTACTGATTGTTCCCTGGTCTCTGGATGTGTTGTCGCCGAGATATCACCAAACAGCTACCAGAGTAATTTCTCAGAAGCGGGCGGTGGAGTCTGGGCCACGCAGTTTGACTCCTCTGGGATTTTGTGAGTATGCGACTTCTATGAAGTGGAGTTGCTGACGGATGTCATCCCTAGCATATGGTTTTGGAGCGTAAGCTTCCTCCTCGTCTTGTAAGAGGGGTTGTTGTCGCTGACAAGCCATGATTCAGCGACCAGACGTGCCTCCTTCGATAGCTCAGGCAAATTCGACATCTTCGATGGATATATCGCAATGGGGAACGCCGCACGCAAGCTATTTCTCTGCGACCTGCAACATCTCCCAGTTTTTTACCGCTCAAAAGCTGGTATTAGACATTACCCTGTGTGGTAATTGGTGTGTGGCAGTCAGATAGATGATGCAGTTACTGATTATGGACAGGGCGGGGGTGCCTTCGATATATGAGTCGACGTGCGCCAACGCTGGTCCTACAGGCCTATGCGTGAGTGCATCCGTAGATAAATGCACAACAATGGCATAGAACTAACACACCTGGTGTCAGTATGATGACTGCGTCGTCGGGCCTGGAAGCCCGCGTTTTGATGATGCCTTCTTTGATATTTCCTATATTCGGACTTACACTTCTGCATCTGCCGCTCCCTCGACCACGCCGCTGACACAAGTTTCGGGGGGAATCAGGCCAAAGAACGATCCTGTGATCGTCCTTCTGGCGACGCTTGCTGCGAGCTCGATGGTGTTATTGGCGAATGGACTATATTGGTAGGTGGTGATGACTTTTGGTTCTGATCGTCTATCGACGGCTTGCCTCTAGACGGACTGGTCACGAGTCTAGGTCAGGTGTTCCAGGTCGTTCACGAGCGGGGGACATGGGCACTGACTGTCCTACATGCACCTGAGATGGCGATGCAGTTTCAAGTCAGAGTGTTAACATTGTTGTTCTCTCTTAGCACGGCCCTTGTGATTGTCCGATGAACCGATTCAAAGTACCTAGTGTTTGCGAAATTTGTATGCGACAGATAACTCTTGCGCACGTTTTGTTATTCGTTGTGAACATTTTTTCCTAGCCTCGAATTGTTGGGTGGAACAGTGCGAGGAAGCAACCTGGACGT
>MU121050.1:12190-22995 GCA_014904835.1 Paxillus ammoniavirescens
TTGCCAGTTGGGTACCTTGCTGTATGAGTCTGGAGGTCCTGGAATAGTGCCCAGTCCTGTCCAGTACTGGACATGTGGAGGTCAGTTTGCTGATGTAGACGCGGGCCGGTTGAAGTTGATGGATGTAAGGGAATTGGATTCTGTGTCCAAGCCTGGGGATGAATCTCCATGTGGAAGGTAGTCCATGTCTCGTCAATAGAGAGCATCATGATCATGCTGGATATTGAGTCCAGAGTATTGCCACTGCAGGTATTGAGAGTCACCTGCAATATCTGGAGGAACCTCCAGCAGTAGTCTGATAGTTGTTTTGTCAATAATGCAATGTCCAGAAGGCAGGTGCCATGTGGTGCGGGGACATTGATAGTGTCAGTATTCAACCTAAATGAGTTAAACCATTCCGATGGTTCCAAGGTTCTAGCATCGGAACCACCATTCCTGATCCACTTCTGAGATATTCCTGCGCCTTTCCGAAATATTCCCATGCCCTTCCAAGATTGGAAACACTTGGAAGTGCTTTGACTTTATAATTTCTGTATTCACTTAATCTTTTGACTTTCACTTACAACATTTATCATTATGCTTAAAATGCTTCTTTCAGGTTCATTCCCATAATATTACAGATAACATAATACGAGTATACCTCCGCCCATAGTATATATATCTTCACCCTACTCATTAGCACCTCAGTTGTTTCTGCCCATCTAGGCAGCGGCTGAGGTGAGTTCAATTTTACTTGCTTTTTATTCCTAGCTAATGTACTATAGCTTTGGGCAACTCCTGCCCTCATTCTTAGATTTTGTCAGGTAGAATTGATCCTTTCCTAGATTGCTTTTCTAGTATCCTGAATGCCATCAGTCTAGATGTTGAGCCATCGAAGCTGCTGGTGGTAAATCCCGAACTTCAGAATACTATGCCCCATGAGCTAAGATGTAACGAAATGCTGCAGCAATGGGCAAAATTTGAAGATGTGCTGCACGCCTATTTGACCCCGGGTGCAACACCAGTGATAATATGCAAGATGGGTTAAATGTAAGAACCTGTAATGGCTCTATAAGATGGGAAACCTGTAGTATACCTTAGTAGTTAGTCACTAAGGTAGACTACGGTAATGTGTCTAATGGTAAGTACGTGATTACCTAAGCTGTATGTCTACGTTTGTATTCCAACATTAAACTCCCCCAAAAACTTCTAAGGAATTCGAGGAAGTCCAAGTGGACAGGCACGCCAGCACCGGCGCTGTCACGCAGGAAGATATGGACGATATGCAATGATGGTAAGGTCCAGGAGCTTGAAATAGTTTCCAGAGGACTACGCTACCCCGTTCGCATTTGGTGGGAGTCAGATGTCCAATAGAGAGCTCCGTTAAGCCGGGTAATCGGACAGGTGCTTCTGCCCAGCCGTCGCCTGCGATCAGCAAGGCGAGAAAATGGAGATTCGCAAAGTAAGAAACATGTTCCACAGGTCCGAAGTTGGCGCAACCAAGGTTGAAACGTTGACTTGTAGATGTGTGAGGTTTGAACACTGGGACTTGGAAACCTCTTGGAACAGTGGAGCTTCCTTCCCGGTGTCTTCACAAAGCAGTTGCCCTTTCAGTGACAGTCTGCGCAGCCTGGTGCAACGAAAGATGATGCCACTAACTTCGCAACCGATGCGCGTTCCAAAGCCATCCAGAACCCCGCAGCAAACTCTCAGTTGTTCCACCAATAATGCGAAGTTGTCGTTCTGCAGCGTGGTGAGGAAGGTTGAGATTTGAAGGATTTCAACCGGTACGTGGGTTATGTAGTCCTTTCTGGACTTCCAGCATCTGTGTCAAGATCTCAAGATAAAGAGAAGCAGATCATCGCCAAGCATAAAAATTCACAGGAGATCATACTGGTGGAAGTCGTGTGCCGTCCCACCGCGAACAGCCTCCGCAAATCTCTATAATAGTGTCACAAATACAAGGGATACCTGTCGAACGAGTCGACACGCACCATGGTTTGCAGCCATGGCGGGGACCCTTGGGCCAGATGGCTCGATAGATACCAGGGCGCGATATAGCGGGCGACCTTCATAGTCGTGACCACCAACCACTGGGCTACGTCCAGGAGGCAAGCGTCCAAACTCTGCTGGAACTAATTCCATCTCCTCTGTGAAGGGAAGGATGGTGAAGGGACCTCCATAGAGGACCTCTTCTGATTCGTCAACCCAAATAGAACAGAACAGTTTATGTCCCCACAGTGTCACCTTGCATGGACGTACTTCTTCGTCAAGATGTGCAGACCCGAAGAATACAGGATAGTCTTCAGAATTATAGCATGGCGGAACAAGGAGTTGCTCGACAAAGGGGGAAAGAGAGTCATCGCTGACCATGATGCGATCGTTATCCTTGGCCATTTTCATCGGTCCGCTAGCTCTATTCAAGTCGGAATTTCTGCCAACGCCTTGTTATTTTCTCTGTTGACGGGAATGAAATGGCTGAAGGATTGTGCTCGAGGTTGCCAACAACGTTGAACACTACTAGTAGTACGTACTTCGGAGTTGATGACAAGAAGGGTGGCACAGCCACGGCGTCAGGTTTCATCCACGCGTCACGGACTCATCGTGGCGGTCTCGCGAATTTGAAGCCTTGGATGATGATCAACATGGACCCATACACCCCCAAAGCACGTCCAGCGCGCAAGAAGAACCTCACGTTATCTGCCAAAGAATACACGAAGGTATAACCTCCATATTTCAGTCGTCCATGGTCATGAAACCCTCGATGATGTAGATCACTGGAACCATCGCGTCTGTCAGGAGGAACAGGCAGCTGAGTGATGATATTGATGAGGAGATCGATCCTCGCGTTCACTCTTCACGTGAAACTCGGAGAAGAGGTGCGTATCTGATATACCCCCACCCTAGCGCGTCGCCGTTCATCCTCCATCATAGGTCATGAACCGAGCTTCATTGCCGAGACATCATTCGTCCGCGCACCCTTGAATTCTCGCGTCGGAGCAACTAAATCTATTCCCAAGAGCAAAGGAAAGGACAGGGAAGATGTTTTGGATCATTTGCCTGTCCTGACACAGGAAGCTCTCATCTTGGAAGATTTGTTATATGTATTGATGGTGAGTGGTCAGTCTCAGCTGCGGCTCGTGAGACCGACGTGAACACCGCAGGGTATCGAAGGCACATATATCACATATCATCCCGATTATTCGCCAGAGGACGATGATCCTCTGCAAGGGATACGCTTCTTCGTAGCCTCACCGCTGGGTAAGTCTGGCACAGGCAATGACTTCTGTGGTGTTTCCATGGTTGTTTAAATCTGTTTATTTCTTTTTTACCTCGACGGCTGATGTCGTCCACGTTAGATCCATCCCTTCGAGATTTGGCAGAACGTGTACTTCCACTTGGCACTTACTACACGGCCACATCTGCTTTTGTTGAAAGTCGGAGTCATCTGGACTATGGTCTTGTCAATCATGCACTTTGTGCCGCTATACGTGACATGCTAAAGGTTCGTAGTTTGGCTTCAGCAAGAGAGTCACTGACAACCTGCTGTGAAGGAGTATCAAACACTCCTATCCCAACTCGAGCACGCGTTCAATACCTCCCCTCAATTTACCCTACAGAAACTCTGGTTTTACATCCATCCAACCATCCAGACACTTTCTCTTGTATATCAACTAGTCCTCGAGCTAACCAACACCGAAGACGATGAAGGCTCTTGCCTTTCCTCCTCATCCGACGATGACGAGCAAGCCGCGCGGGATGAAGCTCTCGGATTGGGTGGTGCGAAGTTGAAGGCTGTTCTCTCCGAAATCACCAAATCATCGGCAGGCGCAGCCATACCTGTGAAAGGCGGAGAAGTCCTCACAGTCATTTACGAACGGATGCAAAGCATGTCTGGAGATCCGACTGCGTGTAAAGTTTATGGGACACTGTTGAACGCAGCTGGTGTTCCGTATGCGGAAATGCTCCGTGAGTGGATAACGACGGGGAGGTTACAAGATCCATATGAGGAGTTCTGCGTCAAGGAGAGTAAGTTTATCAGTAAGGGTATTTTGGAGGTGGATTACACCGACGAGTATTGGGAAAGGCGGTATACGGTCAGTTCAGTCACCATCGACGTGTTCTCTTGTTTACGCGAGCTTGGTTGAGACAGCTACGTGACGGTTCGACATTGTCGTCTAAGAGACAGCATACGGGTGTCCCACCGCCAAGAACACCGGGTGGGAGACTACCAGGCGGAGCGTGTATCCCTCCATCGCTCGAGGGATGGAAACACAAGGTCCTTCTGGCAGGGAAATATCTAAACGTTATACGCGAATGCGGTATCGAGGTGCAGGCGAACCAACCTCCAGCAGGCGAACACCAACTATCTATGGACAACCAAAAGTGAGCACTCTCCTGGGGTTACCTTTGCACCCTTCATTACCCATCACACCTTAGATTGTACAAGTTCCTGGAAGACGCCTACACTCATGCAAATCGTACCCTCCTGCAACTTCTCCTACAAGACCAACAGCTGATACCCCGCTTGCGCTCCCTGAAGCGCTACTTCTTCCTGTCACAATCCTGTTTTCTTACGCATTTGCTAGATCTTGCCCATACAGAGCTCAAAAAGCCCGCAAAGTCTGCCAGCATTGTAAAACTGCAGAGTCTACTTGACCTCGCACTGACAAGTGAAGACGCATTGTTCCGTGAGGACGTTAAAGCCAGCATCGCTAGCACGGGGCTATACGAGTGGTTGCTGAAAGTCATCAGCGTGAGCGGAGTCATCGGGGGCGAGGAAGGCGAGGGTATACCCGATGGGAATGGACAAGAAGACTCTAAGAGGGACCGAGATAAAGACAAGGACGAGAAGAAGCCTATGCTAGGTAATATTTTCGGCCTTGCTTGACGTCTCGTAATCTTACACCACCTCCAGCCATCGATGCCCTTGCTCTCGACTACACTGTTAAATTTCCCCTCTCCCTTGTTATCTCACGCAAAACAATCCTCCGCTACCAACTCCTCTTCCGCTTCCTCCTTCACCTGAAAAATGTCGAGCAGTCGCTTGGCTCGATGTGGGTCGAACAGAAAACAGCAACATGGCGCAAGTCTGTTCCCAACCATCCTGAATTCGAACAATGGCGGCTTCGCGTGCTGCTTCTCCGTACGCGGATGCTGGCATTTGTCCAGCAAATATTGGCTTTTGTTACCTTTGAGGTCCTGGAGCCCAATTGGCGCTCTCTGGAGGCGAAATTGGCGAAGGTGACGACGGTGGATCAACTACTAAGGGATCATGTCGATTTCTTGGATACGTGTTTGAAGGAGTGTATGTTGACCAGCGCAAAGTTGCTGAGGGTGAGTCTGGGCCGTCTGTACAAAATTGTCACTGACGAATGGGTCATCCGACAGGCGTATTCACGCATGATCGTGACATGTTCGACGTTTGCTCTATACTCAGTGTCCTTCACAAAGTCGGCTTCTCAGGCACTCTCAGCTGCTGAGTCCGACAATGGAGACCAAGCGATGGGCAAACGTTGGGAATTCCTCAAGAAATTTGAGTCAAACTTCAATCATTGGTGTGTACCTTTTCCTTGCATGTACTTCATGGACTAATATGACCATCCTTTCAGGTTTAAGGTAAAGATGATCGATATATCTTTTGTCCAACGTTACTCATCCACTCTGGCAGTTCCATCTAGATTGTGTACAGTACTATGCATCAAGTGAGAATGTCTCACTTCTCCCGCTAGTGGTCCGGTTAAGCAGCATCAAGTCAATGACATAGCTTACCATCACGCCTGGTTTCAGAGCTGTACTAGACTATTGCCTGTGTGAATCATGATACTACCTCGATTAACAAAACTGGTGCTTTGCTTCGTGTAGTCATGTCCTGACAAATACATAGTTATCTTGGGCTTGTCTACAATATTTACAACACGAAAGGTTGGCAGCAAGAGTCCACCGCATCTTGCTGATTTCGTTTCCCCCTCGTTCATTTCTCAGCGACCGTAGAGCTCGACCCCTTTCCCCTTCGTCTCTCCTTTGCGCAAACGAAGTGCTCGGGCCCATCCGCTTCTCTCCATCGCTTTTTATGCGTGCATGGTGTTTCCACTGCATGGCACGGTTTGATTTCTGACACCGCCCAATCAGACATGCTCCTGTAGAGCTGTTTATGTCGTTCTCGCGTTCGACATCACAGTGACTCCTTCGTACTCTTCTCCGGTTCCAATGAAGTATGATAAAGATACTACCGCAAACGTAATTCAGAGATCTCCAATGCTCTCGTAGCTTAAGACTGAGAAGTCGGGCGTGCGAATTTTTGGCCAGTGTGAGGTGATCATACAGTGCGACGCGACTTGCACTTTCATTCAAGACGTGATTTGTTCCAGCACCACCAAGACACAACCAACGGCACCGGTCGTTTACTTCTTCGCAAGAACACTTGGCCGCGGTGTATTGCGACTGCGTTTCCATCCAAAGTCGATACGTTATGAGGGACGCAAATGTCTTCGCCATCCGAAAGGCCCTCCCCCGGATGGTCCGTCCGTTCTATCTCTTCCTCGCCCCAGAATGTTGACTCTTTCTTCAGAGTTGGTCCGTTAAAAATCTCTACAACCTCTGGTGTCGGTCTCTCCACCCACAGAAGAAAGTCATCTTCAACCGAACGAACAAAACTCTTTTCCAACAACGCTGGACAGCAAAGTCCCTCATGCGTGCCTATCATGGCGACTTCATCAACGAGGGAACGTTCAAGCGGTGGTATCTTCCCGCCACGCTTCCAGATGTGCGTCCCCGTCAACAGACGCCAGTTGGCAATACCCTCGCACTGGACGACTTCGCCGGCCGGACCGAACAGCTTGGTAGAGCGGAGCGGAGGAAAAAGGAGGAAGATGAGAAGGGCCTCGCGCCTGTGGGAAGCTTGATGGTTGCTGAGGTCGAGCGACGCATAGATGTCTTCATTTTCAGGTGTTGCTTTGCACATAGCGTGTATGACGCACGGAGAATGGTCATCCATGGTCACGTCATGCTCAATGGCAAAAAGGTATGTGACGCGTCTATACACCTCGCTCGCCTGGTATTAACACTGTCTCCCTGTAGCACTCAAATTCCAATACCCGCCTGGCCCCAGGTGACATGGTTTTCGTCGACCCCTCGGTAATTAGCTTCTTGCAAGAACCAAAGCTGGGGAAAGAAGCCACCGAAGAAGCCACCGATGCGTCAGAGGCCTCGGAAAAGTCAGAAGCTGATCCCAGCCCTCCTGCCAAACACGCCGTCCGGCCTTCCAAGCCGTCCGACGGCCTCACACCTTTCAACCTCCCTCCTTATGCTTCTCCATTCATCTTCCTCCCTGCTTACGCCGAGGTATCCTTCCAGACCTGCTCTGCCATCTATGTCCGCCATCCCACCGCCCGTCCCGGGTACAGTGAGATCCCTACGCCGTACGACGCTGACGGTGAGATTGTCCGTCTTGCTTGGGAGTGGTACACGAAGCGCCGCCCAAGAAACCGGAGCAAGACCCAGTTGGCGAGGATGCCGGAGAATCGGGAGGTCGGTGGAGTCTGAGGGGTTTGCCAACAGCCGGGCGGTCTATATGCTGGCGTTGGTGGAGTAATATACTACAATCTAAACTTACGTTTTCTCCATGAGGTACCGAAGCAGTGAGCCTTTCAAGAAATACGCGAGTAACGACTCCAAAAAGTGAAGCTAGTGACACTGTGAGTATACCTGGCGAAGTCCAACGGCGTTTGGCTCGGGTTATAGAATACGTTGAATTGTGAGACCTTCATAGTACACAAACCGCTGTTGGGCCCTGTTCTGTGTGGGTTGTGCTGTGCTAGATTCTTATGTTCATATCCCTCAAATAACTTGGTGAATCACTTTTTTGCTCCCAAGGTAGGGGTGCTCAAAATTTATGCATGGGCTGAGCTAGGTGGTTTCTTAGTTCTGGGCAGTCTCTTGGGCTGATTTCCTGACGAATAACCTCTGTTGTCCAAAGTCGATCTGTGTACCAGAAGCGAAGCTAGCCTAGGTACCAGAGCGTGTCACGGATGAGGAAAACCTATCAATCGGCTTCCCGCTCACGCGCCAGCTTCTCTCTCGACGCGCTGCAGCATCCATTCTTGCGCTGTTTGGTCCCACATGACAACAGGGACCTTCATTTGACCCGAACCACTGTTCGAAGCTTCGATCTTGAGGCGCCTGTATTCCCTGAATGTGCCCGGCTTCAGGACGCGAATGGTCGGGGAACCGATCGTCTGTAGCTCGAGACTGCGCTTGATATTGGGGTTCGAGCGGCAGAGGTCAGCCTCAACTTGGGCGGGGGCATGAGCCGCCGAAGCTCCTGTTTATTGCAAGAACGTGAATAAATTTTTCTGATGGGGTAAGTCAAAGGACATACGAAGTTCGCCTTGGACCTCGACAAGATAACCAAAGGTCGGGGGCATGGTGCGGTCGTCCACCACTACTGTAAACTCGACGATGGACCCAAGAGCGTCTTGTGCTGCGAAAATAGCATCGGCGAGCTGCTTTTCGGACGTCATCGCTCCTCCGAGGCGAATGGCAACGCTGTTTGTGGAAGTGTTCGCAATTGAGCTGTTGAATGGGAAGGGCAGTAGACAAATACACTCACTTCCGACGTTCGACATAGCGTAGGATGGGGGTACCATCGTTTGGATCGAACCCGGCGACTTCGATGATGTCTCCAAGACGGTAGCGCCACATCCCATCACGGGTGGTCACCACGATTTCGTACCTGTTGCCTGCTGCGATTTCATACTGAGTAGGAGTAAGCATGAGGATTATCTTTCCCCACAGGGAATAAGATACGTACAGCAGGCACCAAGCTTGATGCACTCTCCGCCTTTGAGACATCTAGGTACTCAATAATATCATCACAAGCCACTTTGAAAAGGTTCAGATTGGCGGGGTTGTACACGGTTCCGATGTACGTCTCGCTCGCCGTGAAACCCAGGCTTTGCATGAGGACATCGGGGCCTAGGTAATGCCTCATCTGCAACACGAGCTGAGAGTCAGATACAACGTGAAACGGAGGAGAGGTTGACGAACCTTGGGGATAACGGCAGAAAATACACCGCTCGCAATGCCGATGACGACCTTGAGCATAGGCCACACCCTTTTGAGCCAACCGGGTTGTGTAATCGCCTTGCCAATGGCGCGGAGATCAGCGGCACGCTCTGGTCTCGGGGGGAAATTTGGCTAGTGGGCCGGATAAGGTAAATATTCGTGCTTTCATCTCGAGCTCGAAGATTTACCTCGAGGTACTGCAGGACATGATCAATTCCATCCCAGTCCGGTAGCACGCCGGTTTCAATGGCGTCGAGCAGCACGTCCCACTCCTCTTCCATGTAACGTATCATATCGACAAAAACGGTGCCAAAGAGCGTGTTGATTGTCTCAAGCTTCGGATCCGCCAACGCGAACAGGACGTGCATGAGAAGGAATGACCGATACTTGCGGATGAAGCTGACAGCCACCGGAGAGGTCGCTCGGGGTGCTGACGAAAAGGGTCAGCGACGTTTATCAAGTCCTATGATTAGCGAGATGTACCGGTCAGTTTGATCATCCAGGGATCCTTCTCGACGTCCATTCCGTTTTGCATGCGAATCGATCCCGCTGACATAAGAGTGACGGGGAATTTCTTGACCGTGGCTCCTTCATCATCTTGCACGTCGATCAGCTGTCGATAGTTGAGGGAGTACACGATGCAATTCTTCCCGCCAGAGTCAGAGACAGGATTCGCGTTCTTATCCACACTCTCGTAGGATGTTCCCGGGGCATGGCGATATTTGGCGAAGAACTTGGCGTTCTTACTGGATGTTGCGCTTGAGACGGCCATGAAGTAGGGCAAGCCCGGGGAGAACATATCCTTGACGTCGGACTCCCTGCAGTTACGCTCGAAGAACTTGTTGACGAAGGGTTCGTAGGAATCATAAGTGGTTAAAGGAATGGAAGTGCGATAACTCTCCAGGAGCATATCATCCTGAACCTCATCATCCGTCTCTCCGAGGGCGTCCAGCGCACTC
Source organism: Paxillus ammoniavirescens (assembly GCA_014904835.1). Classification (NCBI taxonomy): domain Eukaryota; kingdom Fungi; phylum Basidiomycota; class Agaricomycetes; order Boletales; family Paxillaceae; genus Paxillus; species Paxillus ammoniavirescens. Next base: position 22,195 of record MU121050.1, read on the forward strand.
CGGAATTCATTGAAGACTGGGGACTCGCAAACATAGCGAGTGTCCTTGTTCGTCTTGATGAGATTAGCTAGTGTACCCTCGGTCCGCCCCTTAAGTCTGTCAAAGAGTTCGGGAGTCAGAACGGGGATGGGTTCAGGAATACATGAAGAAGGCATTAAGACAAAAAAAAAAAGGAAGGGTGTTAAAAAGGTTGGCAATGGAAGAAGGGAAAATGATGTCCTGTCATGAACGAACCCTCTATATATACTTACCAAGTGGTGATGCAGAACAATCTTGATGCGCGTCGACAGGGCAGTGCGTGTGCCCGTTGTCGGGCCACCCATGCCACCAAAGATAGACCACGGACAGGTTCCCACGAAAGATAAAAGTTGTACTCGCCACACTTGCAGAGCTGACCATCAGCCAATAGTGATGGTCGTGAAACACTGGTAACTGGTGACCGGGTCTCACTGGCACTTGCTGGATGCCAGCCGTTAGGCCAGCTGCAGTGATGACAAGTATGTATGGCACCAGTCTTATCTCGTATATCTGTTTGAGGATGATGATCAAGGTCTTGACGTTCAACTCTTACATACCGCATCAAGGACAACCTGAAACACAACTGAAAGTGGAGTGGTTTTACAGTGCCAATCCGTAACGTAGCACGAAGTAACGCGTAGCCATCATGAGGACGAGGACAACCAGCTGACCACGGATTCATCCGCCAGACAACTTGCCGGATGCAATTTGCCGGATGTCAGTCTTTCTGACCATTCTGATGAGGATGCAACTCAGTTCGCTGCGTTTAGTAGCACAGGATCA
>MU121050.1:23915-56300 GCA_014904835.1 Paxillus ammoniavirescens
TCAGTGATCTGTCTCGCGGATTGATTGGTAGATTGGAGCGCTCATCATCATTTCCCCCTTCAAATTATAGTAGAGTCGTATCACCCTCGCCCTGATCCGAATCATCGCTCACCGCTCAACACCCGGATTTCAGGTGTACACTACCAGCGTAATCTTCTTTTTCTTGCGTAGATCGAACTATCTCCTTCTATGCGACGCAACAATCGTGAAGAAAACAAGTACTGAGCTTATGCTACTAGTCTTCCTCAGCACTATGTACTTTGAATACCACATAGCAATCCTGTGGATAAGCGCAGCGCTCAGCCTCGTATGTGTCACACCTCTTACATTGGAGGCCTGCCAGCCGCTCAGACACCATTCCGATCAGCCCAGTGGAAGCTAGTATTGTATTCCGGACCATGGCGGCTGACGGGGGGGTATATAAACCCTCCCCAAAGATCTCATTCGTCTGTCCCACTTTCTTCCTTCAACAGCAAAGTCATCAGCACTCGCTTCACATGCGATGGTCGTCGCGCAAATCCCCAGGATGCCGGCGTCAGCCTGCGGTAAGTCCGAGTCGATTATCTGGGTCGTCACCGTTAACGATTGACACGCCACAGGTCCTCAACTATGCCTTGCGCAATCCGAGAGTCTCGACGTCCGCAGACAAGTAATCAGGAATTTCACTTTGTAGAAGCCCCAAGTAAGTGTCTCGTGTACTTCATACAACGCTTCGGCTGATCTCCTGCGTGTCCTAGCTGTTCGATATCCCGCCTCTTTTTCTCAAGGACGGTTTGATTCCGTGGTGTATCAACCCGTCCGGTTACCTCATCTCCTACTGTGATCTTTTCAAGGTCCTTGGCTTCTCTCATTACGAATTGCAGCAGTTCTTTGAGGGCGGAGAACCCGCCCTTTCTGCGGCAGGCAGAGTTTGTCAAAGAGACCTCTATGCACTGCTGGCTTGCCCAGATACCTATATGTATAGAGGCACCGGACGTGTTCGACCGTTCAAACGTTGACACACCGCTCTGGTACCCTACATGGACCTAGTTATGGTAGCATCGATCATGCGCATCCATATTGTCGAGCTACGTCTTCGGATGGGAGCAGATGTAAGTGCGTAGGGTGAGTATTCCAACACTTGTCTTCACTTGGCGCGTTCTCGCGGTCGCGGGAAACGCGCTGGCATCCTTTTTTTGAGGGAATGCGAACTATCCTCCATCCAACTGTCCTCTCCGCTTTCTGATTTCTTCGTCTCTCTTCGACAACGGATGCCGAGGAATCTCCCTCTCATCTCCCCTTCATATCAGAAGATAAATAAGGGAGGCAGACAGGAATATGCGGCACAGAAAATACCACATCCCAAGACGACCCCCTCCCCCCAGTTCCCAACCTCACAAAGTAGCTCGTAGATGATCCCTTGTTTCATGGGTTCTCTCCGATACTGTCTGGATTGGCCACGATTCCATGTCTCCACTGGGATCACCCCGACGACCATTGCCTTCTCCGCGACTTCGGCAACGCTCCATGTCGAGATGCGACGACTTGCGGCGCGCTCGTTCCTCACATGCTCGCGAGGCGGGGCGCGCGTTTCTTGCTCCTGTCCTGATTATCGTGGTTGCGTATTGTCGCAAGATCATCTCGGGCATAGGTGTCGCGTTTTTTACTCTCGGATTGGATTTGTGGTCATTTGGGGCTGTTCTGCGGTGTAGCTTGCTATGACCGGTGTGGTGTTCACCGAGGAATATTATTTTTAAGAATTTGATGCTGTGTAGCGCACGATATCTCATGCCACGACGTGGAACAGCAGGTTGACCAAATTAAACGCCAGGAGCAACATTCCCCCTTCCAGACACACAGAAGGGTGAGGCTGACGCTTTGCTGAAGCAAGGGAAAGCTGAAGCATACTGCGCCGGTCAAACCATCGTGTTCACGAGGTTCTCGTCGATCTCATGGGCCCACACACAATGCATGTGCGCGGGGTCCCCTTTGTAACAAATTCCGGCACGTTGTCTGCTCGATTCGGGGTGCCCGCATCTCTTGCGGCCCAGACAGGTGTGATTCTGGACATATTTTCCAGGAGAGATTTTCGAAAAACCTTGAGGCTGATCTTCGTCACCGATAAAATAGCAAGCCATGCGAAACGATCTCTTCAAATCTCCGAGTTTGTGTCGAGCGGGGTGCTGGTGGCATGTGCTGCCGGATGGCACGAGGAAACGGTGATTGCTCGAAACACCGAGTCGTCGTGTTCGGGGTTGCGACACTGTGCGACACCATCAGCGCGTGCTCGATGGACGACATGATCCCCGTGCCATGCCTGGTCCATGCGTGACTGCAACGGGGACGGCGAAATAAGCTTTTAAACATCGATCCGTGATTACTACCTTCCAGATCCGGAAGAGACGTCCCCAAAGGCTCCTTCTGCCGCTGAATGATTTTTCTGAGTTGAAGATCATCTTGGTCTCCAATTTTTTTCGTTTTTTTTCGATGGTATACCTGGCCCGGATTATAATAATCGGAACGATATAGGGGGAACAAGGGAAAGTGCTAGTGAAGCGCATGGCATAGCCAGTCCATATTTATTATCAGGCACGTTGTTTATTTTAATGTCGTAATCGGAGATTGAAAGTACTGTACAAGACTTTCCAGTGATTGTTGTGGATTGTTAACCTCGAGTTATTGTAGTTGTCGCTATGAGCGAGGACGAGACGCAGGAGCATGTTCGTCGCTGGCTCACCGACGATGTCTCTGTGCTCAACGGCGCGCTCATCGTCGCAGCAAGCTCAGTCGCGCTCGTCTTCGCTTCTTTGTGTGTCTGGCGGGCCAAGCATTATCACGTGGACACGGAACCCACCAGAGATCATCATCGAGAACACCTCGACAGCTCATCCGACACTTCAACGGCACAATCAGTGCTGACCGCTGCACTCTCTTCTCTCCATATTCTCTCTCTCACTCCTGGTGAGTATAATACCCCACCCACCAATCAGTCCATATCCTCTGAGTCTTCTTCAAAACTTGACGTGGACCAAATGGACCGCAAGGCACCTCGTTCCAAGGAACGCCGTCGCAGAGGTAAAGATCCATACAAGGACCTTTTGAAAGGTGGAAAGAAGTCGAAACCCCTTCTAAAAGCCGCTAGAGCCAACGAATATGATCACGACCATAGCCGCAGTGGTTCACCCCACCCGGAAGCCGACTCCAAGTCTAAGACGACCGGGAGCGACGCCTTACTTTCTCCCTCACGCTCGCAATCTTCGGACTCCGCTTCCAGAGAATCATCCACCCCTGACCGTGCCCCACCTATGGCAAGCACCGAATCAGACCACGATTCCATCCAGAACACAACACTGGCAGGTCACACGTCCTCTGTCCCAGATATCATGTCTTCTAGCAATGCCTCCGGCTCCGACTTTTCCTCAGACCTCCCTTCTCATTCTGATGACGTCGGTCAACACTCGCTTTCTGATGATCCGATCACCATTCCAGACACGGATGTGAACGCCAGTTCCTCTTCAGCAACCGTAATTCCCCGGGCCGAAGTATGTCCATCATATCCCGCGGCTTCAACGGGCATTTCGGGTTCACGAACAACCCAACCCCTACATAGTTGGGAAGTCGACTTTCAGGTTGAATCAAACGGGATGACTTCTACTAAACCTGCTCGCTTCCGCACAAAGCCCCGCACGTCGCAAGTAGACGTCAACGAAAAACCCCAAGCATCATCTTCTATGCCCTCTTTCTCGTTTAATGAAGTAGCGAGTCTGTCTTCAGTGTCGGCAGCATCTTCTCCGTCGTCGTCTCTGGCGTCCTCCCCGTATATGCCGCCTGTTACTTTCCCATCCCTGAATCCCCAACCTATCGACGCGAGGGATTTCAGTCATTCAACATTTGTTCGCGATGTTGGACCGTCGACGCCGATTACTTCACGAGCGCCAACACCTCCAGCAAGCCTGTCTCGACCTGAGTCGACGCATCCGCCTCAGGCCAGCCAAGCGCAACAAAAGTCACAGGCTGCGAGTCAGACTGCCATACAAGTAAGCGCACAGACACAGCTTGCGTCCATGCGCGGTGCGCTCGAAGCAGCACGTCGGCGAGAGGAGAAGTTACGTGCTGAGGCAGGGCGTTCAAGTAAGGAGTGCGAGGAACTACGCTGGCGGTGGAACGAAGACACAGGATCTTGGAGAAGGAGGGAGGCAGAGGTGAATCAAATCGTCTTTGGGACCTTCTACTCGTTCCCGAGCTAACGTGTGGACATCCAGCTTCAGACCCAGATACATTATCTCATGCAACAACTGCAAGCATATGCAGCTCTTGCGTCATTTCAAGCACAGCAATCCCAGACTGCGTCGTCTGGTTTCTCTTCACCTAGTTCTCCATCCTCTCACACGCATCAACACCTGTCCCCACGCGTACATCACCACCCACTTATCCCACATTCACTACAATCCCAGAACTCTGCTAGTGCACCAGCACACGTGCAAGCGCTCCTTGCGACGGCGCCCATGCTAACTTCACATCATCAAGCATTTGCACCAGTCGGGGCTGGGGGTGGGCATTCAGGGATGGGTGCGGGGATGTCACCACTGTTGTGGTCTGGCCTGGGATTCAGTGCACCAAATAGGAACGGCGCAAGAGGTGCTGGACAACTGACGCCTGACTCTTCGGCATCTGGATCTCCGTCGAGAGGCAGGCGGAGAAGGCGGCAGGCTGAAGATGTTAGAAGTGCGTCGGATGATTCGTCCTTGGGGGAATGGGACGGTGTGGAAGAGAATTTTGGGCCAGACGTGGATGAAGGGGACCATTGGGAAAGGGGGGAGGATCCTGGGGAGGACGAGGACGACATTTTGAGGAACAATATGCTTGCGGATGCAATACTGAAGAGACCGGAGAGTATTCGGGAATTCGGCAGCGTTGGCAAGAGATCTGGATCAGGGCGGGTGCCCAGCCGGACCAGCGTAACATCGGACGGTGGGGTAGCGGTGATGCCTTTCACGAATGGGAGCAACAGGGAGCAAGAGATGAGGGTAAGCGAACACAGTGAGTTGACGAGGGGTGTTGGTGGTGGAGAGACACCGGACGCCCCCAAGGATCAAGAATCGGTCGTGGACAAACTTGGCTGGACACCACTTGTTGTCGACAACTCTGCTGCGAACTCGCCTCTCAACCCGATCGACGACGGGTCCAACGATAAGCAATAACCCTAGCCCTGAGAAGCCACCGCGCGATCTCCCCTTGCTCAAGTGCTCAAGCATATGCGTATCACTAGCGCCAGGTACCATACACGAACAACTTGACTTATATTTTTATCTGTAGCTTACTATTCCTTGGGCGAATTGATGTGCAGACCCACTTTCATTACTTTTTAGAGCAGGAGCTGTTTATACAGATTTGCTTGCTGGGGACTCTTTTCCGACTTTCGAACTGTATAATATTTTTATAGCACCATAGTTTTCCGAATGAAACTTCATTAGTTAATCGAGAGCTCGTCCGTGGGCATGAGCGAGAGGAGTACGACGACGCCGAATCATTGCAACGATGTTAATGAAGCAGTTTGGTACAATTTGCACCTAGTCCGGTGTTTTCATCTAGCCTCAGCTCGAGACGATGCGACGCAAGATGTGATGCGCGTGTATATATACCCAAGCCCGATATAGAGCTCACGATGCCCCCGGCATTTGCAGAAAAAATATGGTCACGACTGGTTCTAATCTGAACTCGTGGACCGTGGTTGGCAGTATTAATGCTGCGCGCGCTGCGCATGTGATGAGTCACTTGTTTGTGGTCATTGATAGGGAGGAAGGAACACAACTCAAACGCGACACATGCAAGGTCTGACAAGCATGTCCACTTCTGAGAATACGACATCCTCGGCACATGGATGGGGAGGAGGGAAGCTAAGTTGTACTAAAGTAAATCAACCAACCCACCAAACTCTATCACAAGAAGAATGGAGCGAAAGATAGTACTGACTATGTGTGTCAAACTTGCTCTTTGTACACGACTGTTACTAAACACCCCTGTCACGACGAGTGTGAACCAGAGGCTGAAGGAGGTGCCTCCTTTTTCTCCTGCGCAAGCATACGTCTAAGACATGGTCGCATTGAGTCATCTAACCGGTGGCTAAATGGAGATAGATAACGACTCACTGCCTAGCGGCCAAGATCATCTGTGCCTTTCGTTCTCTCAAACTTGCCTCGCGTTTTTCGGGGGTGTCTTCCCATGTTGCTTTACCACCCACATCAGCTATAGTTTCTGCTTCGGTTCCAGTGGTCGTGATGGCGGATTTGTTCTGAAGGTGGTAGCGCTCGATGAGAGTTGGTTGGCGTGCCGTCGTTACCGATGAACTTGAAGTCGTGCGCGTGGTAGAGTCGACCTGACGTGGTGCGGCAGGTGTCTCTGCGCGAGGGTAAAGTGTGAAGTACGCAGGCGGGGGCTTTTGAACGGCAGTCAGCACGTGTTAAACAATAACTCGGGGTTGAAGAAAGCATAAGAATTTCGCGATGAAGGGTATGTGGACGGGGGGGGATGTGATACGTACTGCCTCGAGGAATCCGCGCTCAAGGATCTTATTTGACGTGAGCTCTACGCTCCCTGTGCGAAGAAGGTCGAAGCGAATGTTATCTCTGGTGACAGAGATGAATCCGGAATATATGTTGCGAGATCGGATGAATGTAGATGTGGACAGTACCAGGGTGAGGAAATGCTCAGGAACAGAAAGATTGTACGTACGTTGGGATGTCAGGGAACATCGTGTGTATTTGGTCCACCTGCCAGCATACTAAGTTGTCAGATAAACAGGACTGGAAGAGTTTGTCTCGTACCATTTCTTGTGTAACATTTTTCGGTCTGAACCCCAGCGCAGTAGCTGCTGATCTCCCTTCAGAAGAGGACGATGAACCTAGCGAAAGAAAGGGACCAGAACATGTGAGCAATCGCAGTGAGGGCCGGAGAAGTGATTGAATTGGGTAAAGGGTTTGTACCGCTACTCCGAAGATAGCTTGAAGAAGCCATTGGGACAGGGAAAGTTGTTCCGCTCTTGCCCTACGGAACGAACAGCATATACCAGGATGCATAAACTCACCTGATGTTGCCCATCGGACAATAAAGACGATGACAGCGAAAGCTACGATGGCGTTGACGATTTCACCCATTCTATTCCTGTGTGTAGCGGCTGCCGAAGGTGAATCGAGCCTGTGGGTGTACAAGTACGTTGCAGTTTCTGGACTTGCCCAAGGTCGAATAACAGACGTAAAGAGTGACTTTTTTCGAGATGTTTCAGCTGGACGAATTCAGAGAGCAAGTAAAAACCAAAGGCTATGATGAACGATGTGAACGTTAGGGTGGTGTGCAAGTTGAAGCAGTGCAGATGGCGAGCAATGCGACAAAAGTCACAAAACAGGAAAGCGTGTCCGTTGCCGGCAACTGGGCAAAAAACCCTGACAAGTTGCTGCCATTCACAGTATGTACTAAGCTTTGCAGTATGATAGTAAATCTGGTTATCTAGTCTTGGCGGAGGCAACTACCTGGATTTTGGAGGAGATGGACCCAATTAATACCACTGAGTTCATCAACTTGGATCCTATCCGCGGAGGAATCGACCGAGTCAGATACCGAACTAGCGCGCGTACTAGTAGCGATGCAACTTCAATGATAATCCGAATTCTGATATCCCCCATTCGCAAATCAATCTTGTCCAGTGCCCACCGCCCCCTCATATCATGGCAGCGCTCCGACTAGCTATACTCATGTGCGACACCCCTATGCCATCATTAAAGGCAGTTTATGGCGATTACAGGCAAATATTCCAGATGTTGTTAACATCGTCACTCGCGCCGATCAACGCCTCCAAGTCTGGTGGGCATCTTCCACAATCGACTTCCTACACGTTTTCTGACCAGTGCCACTCGGATCGCAGGCCAAGCCCAAGTCACATTCACGCTAGTCGGGTATGATGTGGTGACAGAGATGGCATATCCCCCTGAGGAAGAGGGATATGATGGTTTATTGATCAGTGGATCTGGTACGTTAACAATGGTTGCGCTTTGTTCGTTGCTTGAACCCTCTCCGTCACAGCGGCCTCAGCCTATGAAAACTTCGAGTGGATCAACAAGCTGGTGGCGTATGTCAAGCGCATCGCAGAAGAGAAACCGAAGATGAAAATATTCGGTAATCTGATTTTCCTCTCTACTCCTCTCGTGTTCACATCCACTTCAGGAATCTGTTTTGGTCATCAAATAATTGCAAGAGCCCTTGGAGGCTCTTGCGTCCGAAACAATGGTTCGTGGGAGGTCGCAGTTACTACAATCCAACTGAGCCCACTGGGCAAGGCTATATTTGGTGCTGACGAACTCGTGAGTGTTCTTCATGGACCAGGCAAGAGTACCCCAGCCCCATAGACACTCACCTCCGATTACAGGACCTTCAACAGATGCACCGGGACCACGTTCCCACTTCTCCTCCCCACTCTTACCTCCTCGGCTCAACAGACATCACTCCCAACCACGGCATGGTCATATTCCACCCCTGGTCTGCCCCTTCGGCAGAAGTCTTAAACTCAAGCTTGCCCAACGTGCCTCTGTCTTCCATTCACATCCTTACTTTGCAAGGACACCCCGAATTCACCGAGCCGTTCGTGTCCATGCTGATAAATGCGCGTGTTCACCTAATTGGGGAGGAACTCGCCGCCGACGCACGTTTACGGGCTGGCGGTATAGTTGGGAGACATCATCCGGACGGACAACCATGTGATGGTGTCAGAACCGTCGGAAAGGTGATGTGGGGTATGTTGGGTGTGGCTTGATGGCGGCTGGGACGGACACCGCTGCATACCATGTTTATGGGTTACATACCACATACCCATGAGTATCTGTGTGCATAAGCGAGTATGCTAAGCTGCGGGGGTGTTGAGGCCAAATCCGAAATCCGTAGGGTTTTCCGTCCCGAAACTAAGCCCGAACCTCAGTGTACGGGTGGGTGACCGTCTAACAGGTCAGCCTCTGCGAGGCCACCCATGCGAGCATCGAATAAATGTAATCATGTAGTTGGGCACGGAATTTTGTCCGGACCTGAGAGTAGAAGTGGTTGGGGGTGCGACGAAGGTGAGAATGCTGAGGAAACTCATACGCCTGAGGTGGACACCTCTACATCCTAACTCAATGTTCGGCTAGACAGGGGCTACATGCTGGACTTCGTCAACCGCGGTGAAGATATGGTGTTGACATTATGGTATAATCCACAACAGCCAGTAGGTTACTCCGTGCATGCTATTCCTCCATACAGTTTTCGGCTGTTCGACCGATGTTATCAACCAAGAAGCTAGAATAATAGCAAGACCTGCTTATAAAACCCTGATAAAGTTCGTGTTATGTTTTGAATACCACAATCAAAATTAATAGCACGACAATCAAAAGTGCAATGGTCACTGTCGAGCCTATGGATGCATGGAGTAAGTCAGCGCAGCCTCGCGGAAAAGCGGAACATACCGTTCTCCTTGGCCCCTCGAGCAACACGCGCAAGCCGTCTCCGCGCACTCGTCATGCGGATGTCAGTCCCGTCTAGTTCTGTATCAAGCGCATCCAGCAACCCAGTGTGTACTTCAAGTTCATCGCCAATTTGGAGAGATATGTGATGCTGCCGGCCAATGGAGGACGACAGGTGGTCGAGATGCGCATCTTGGGCTGGAAAGAAAAGGCCGTATGAGTGTCGTTCTTTCAACCTCGAACGTAAGAGATAATTGTAGGTAGGACAGTGTGCGATGACTTGGGATTCTCAAAACCGTTTATCGGCCGGTAAAGGCGTACCTTCCATGATGTGTCTCTGTTGCAACAGTATTCCCCCTTCGTCCAGCTCGGGGACCGGATCGGGGTCGTCTGTGTAGGGCTCATACATAGGCTCAGGGCTGATCTTCCGCTTGTGACGCAAGGGTGATGTGGGGGGCGTCGGTGATGGCGGCACGGGTATCGGTATGCTATATGAAACATCACTCCAAAGTCAGTATGCACTGCACGTCTCCAGCCCCGGTCCGAACGCCTACCTCTGCAACCCAGCCTTCTCAGCTTCTGCATCACCCACCATCCTTCTGAGCCGTTCAAACTGTCCGCGCAGTGCCTCTACGCCGCCGTCATCGCCTTGGGATGCCTGTTGCAGCTCTATTACCCCCGTGCGCAGCGTGCGTAGATTCGAGACAATTTGTTGGAGGTGGAGGGTGGGGTGGGTTAACTGTAGGCGTTGTCGCTCGAGAAGAAGGGAGAGTGTGGAGGTCGTCAGAGATGTGAGCTTGGGATTTGAGGTTCCCGAAGACATGATATTGTCTGGGTCCTAACGTCGTTTGTGTCCGCTAAAGAGAAGTGCTCCGGCCTGAGATTAGACACTTGAAGCCTCAACAAACCCGGCCTTCGTCGCGAACGAGATATTGTTTGGGAGAGGTGCGCAGAGTGCGTAGCACGGTGTGAGTGTTATTGCAAGTGGAAGAGTGAGTGAGAGCAAAACCTAGGCCTTGGGCGGGAACGTGACAGCCAGATGGCCAGCACGTGATGAAAGTCAGACGTGGGGTCGGGCAATGCATTGAACGTGTAATATAGTTCCAGTATGATACATTCCTAAAGCTCCTAGGTGCATTCGAAGCCCTCCCCGAACATCATATCATCAATCGAGCCTTTCGGCCTCGCAAGGCAAGGAAGAAACGAGATTTTTAAAGCACAAACATCAACCGTGATATTCTCTACTCGCACATCATCCATATACCTATATTGACAAATGATCAGGCAGCCTTGACCCCTCCCCATGCGACTTTCTGTCCACCAGTTCTCGGTGCACCGTCCGCTTTTGCGTTTTTATCCCCCTTGGATTCACTATCCTTCCCCTGCGGTTTCGATCCACCTGCAGCCGCAGCCACAGGTAACGGCAGCGCACGAACGCTATCCAGCACACGGGCAGCGTGTTCCGAATTCCGGATGAACCATCCAGCATATCGTCTACCAACTGTAGACTCCGCGATGTGGATCATGTTCTGCAAGGCGAGTGCATGCGGGTCAGCTTCCGTCAACATATACGTGCCACACGAAAGAGACCACACACCTCATCAATCACGTAATTCAAATCGCTTATCGACATCCATTCACCATCAAGCAGGCTACCTCTTGCAGCACTCCCACTTGCCGGTGTCCCGTTTGTAGCTCCACCTTTTTCCTCGTCCTTGTCGGCACCGGTGGCGATGTTCACGCGCCCGACACATCGTCCGGCGTTCTTCATGACCATCATCCAGCTCAACACCTCCTCTTCGTCAACTCCTGCATCGAGGAATCCAGCGAGCTTCCGTGCGTCGAGAGAGGTGTACAGCTTCAGCAGGCTACGGAGTACTGGAACGTGTGTTAGTGACAAGAAGTGTGCTGTGAGGGCGCGGAGGTGGCGGTGCGTTGGGTCTGAAGTCGTTGGCTTGGGGGCAGGTGCTGATGGGGAAGAAGGGGAAGCGGGTGTAGGAGGGTTGAGCAAAAGAGCGAGTGCGTTGGGGTCGTCATATGGAGGTCCGTTGGCGCTGATGAACTTTGGGCAAGCATAAAGGAAGATTTCTTCGAATGTGCTGAGACCTTCTTCGCTGTGAATTGTGTAAACCAATCATGAGATGGTCCTTGGAGATAGACACTCACCCCCGACCCATGCGAGTCATCTGGTCTCCGTACCTCTCGCGCACGATATTCATGACATTATCATCCAACCGCGTCGGCGCGAGGGTATGGCACAGAGAAAGCAGGGCGTACATGCGGTCGGCCGTTTTGTTGATCTGTCCACCCCATGGTCAATCCCACTTCTGAATGATATCAGATATCCGCGTACCTGGTCGTACTGGTAACTCCGTGTGTGGTATTGCCTTGCCCTCATTACCCAGTTTAGACAACCTGTAAACACTCTTGCCGCATCCGTCACTCTCCTTAGCATCAAGTAACAAACACCAGCATGGTACGCCGTGCTGACATGTGCGGCAGTGGGGGCTGTGAAGGGCGCTTTCTGACCAACGCTTAAACCCAGACCGACTCGTTCCATGACTTTCAAGGCAAGGGTGAAGTCGCCAAGAAGGACATGAACGCGGAGGAGCCCGATGATCGAAAAATACCCGAGCTGGCGGTACAACGGTCGTGTACCGTACTCGCCAATAATTTCTCTGCACGTGTATTGATCAGCTCCTACTCCCTGGACCGATGAATTACACTCACTCGATCTCCTCCTCGGTCTTACCTTCCGAGCGAGCAGTCAACCACTCGTTAGCGCGGCTTTTCTGGATGAGCGAGTACAGGACGTTCAACACGCTGTAGCTGCTCCAAGCCTGACCACCGCCCTCGGAACCGAGCATGACCAGCTCGTCATCTGTTTTGTTGGCTGGCCGTGAGCGGAATAGGGCAAAGGATTGGAATTGATATATAAACTCGTCGATGATATCCCACAACCATTGGGCAGGGAGCGATAGGGTGACGGGCCCGTCGGAGTCTGTGATTGTCCCGATGTTTAAATACCCTTTGGCACATCAAAAAACGGCTACCCACTGAGCAGATAGTTGAACAACTCGCAACTGTTTTCGTACGAGTGGAACCGATCGTCGACATTGGGCTGTAGACGCGAGTAGACGTGACGGTAGTAAAGCTCTCGATAGAGGATGAGGAAGATCTGGTCGTCATTGACGAGCGGCGCAATTATCTCTGCCTCAGGCCATTCGGTTTTAGAATAGAATTTTTCGGTGAGGCGGTTCCAGCCGGATTCATATGCGAGCGTGATTTCTGGGAGGTTGTTGTCCAAGACGGCTTGATGGAAATGTACAATAAACTGGAGAGGAAGAATCGGTCAGCATTATGAATGGGATGAATGATCGACGTGCAATGGTACATGTTTCGAGTTGGGATACCGATAGTGATATCATTATGAGAGCTAACGAAACAAGTCACTTACGCGCTTGACGACGTCTGGAATTTGTGCGAACGCAGCCTGCTGGGCGATCTGGGCTTGCATCGCGAGGAGAGCACTCTCGTCAAGCTGGACGTTTGGATCGTCGTACATGTCGGCATTGGGATACGACGGGATCGCGAGAGGGATATCGACATCGTTAATTTCATCGTCGAGGTCTGGCTCGGCGGCCCAGAGGGCTACTCGCTGTTGCGCGGACATTTTTGTGTAGGAGACGTTGTTGACGCTGGCAGGGAGAAAGATTTTTGAGAGTGTTGTCTGGTGACAATAAAGGAAGGCAGTTCCCACCCACTGGAGGGTGGTCCTTGCCCAAGGTTGAAAGTCGACGTCGAAAGTTATAGCTATGCATTGCCCCAACAACTGCCAGTTGTACGTGGGCTGACAACGCAACCAGCCAAACTCGCACCCAGTATCCCTTTGACAGACTGGATGGTCCAGCGAAAACTGTCGTACTTCTCATCCTGCACACAGGTCCAGCCAAGTGCACCCTGCACAGCACGTATCATACGCAGGCAGCACAACCACTTAGTTCACTTACTTCCAAGAGTAAAACTGATGGGCGGGCCATCAATATCATGTCGTGTTCTCGTGTTTAACCCGCGGAACATTGACTGCAGGACATTAAAGTGTGTGCGCAGTATGTTTACTCACGACCCCATCTGATGCTGATGCAAGCCTTTCTGTACTCTGCTTGGGATCTGCTCACGTCACATAAAACCGAAGGAGACAAGACTATTGAACCAGTTCACGAATCTCATCAAGTGACTCCCTGGCAACAATCATCCCCAAGGTCTCCAGAATTAGGGAATTGGACCACGATAACAACGGTTCTGTAAATGGCTGCATCCCTTTGAGACACCATATGGTCGAAAGTCCATCCGTTTCCCGTGACACTGGGCGCGTCTGGGCATTTCGGGTCGATCATTCGCATCGAAGCTCAAGCATTTCATGTGAGCGGTGGTTTCGATAATGGAGGTTATTGGTCAAGGAGAACCCAAAAACGTTCCCCAGCACCGTATCAGCGTACAAACTTGGAGGAAGCGTTGTCTGTATGGCCCAGTGACAAAGACGGGGCTGACGGCCAGTCACTAGTGCGCGGAATCTTCGGTGCTCAAGCACTCTCACCAGGGATATCGTTGCTGTGCAACTCCCAAATCTATGATCAAAGATATCGATATCGTAGCGTGTGAGACTAGGTCAAATGAACCAGTCTCATCAAGAAGCACGCTGACCTTGGAAGTGGCAACAAGATGTAGAAAGAAGTGCTGGCGCTCACTCAGTGACGATTTATTCCCCCCAGGTCTTGAAACGAGCACGCCAGGTGTTCTAAGCACGTGCGCGAAATCTTGAAGCCAAAGGGACAGACCGAAGGAACTGGCTTGTTGTGCAGGTATCTGGACCACGAGCAAGCTGCATGATACGATGAGAACTAAAGCACTGATATCTAAGAAAAGCGTCAGTATGCTCTGGAGATGCTTGGTATATCGATTGGTGATTGTCTTACGGTATCGCACTTTGGAGTATAAGCAAGCTTGAAATCTGTACGGCAGTATCGAGAGCTCTGATGGAGATGAAAGGACTTATCAAATCCTTGCATGATGATCATGTTGTAGGCAGTGCACATGGCTGTAGTGACTAACCGTGTCACTCCATGGCACTTACATATTAGAATATTGGTTTTGAATCTTCATCTCATCAAGGAGCCACGCAACTCTGCACACTCCCACTAATAACGGGAGACTCTCAACCCTCTTTAAACCATCGTGGTCGAGAATACAGTATTCTACCACCACTGTTGACTCCGAGTTCCTATCACTATCCCACCAAGGAAACCCGAAAGGGAGATCATAATCCATCCACAATGTCCTGGAAACTAGGCTCGACAAAAAGTATGTCTTTGTGCCATCCCATATGTATTTCTTTCTCACTGATCTCCAATCTTCTCACCATGTTCACCCGTCCCTGTTGCCGATCTCTTGTTCCCCTGTCTTCTCGCTTCTGACAGAGTCCAAAGACGCCAGAGATAATGGTGTCGTCTCACGATCCGTTACCCCGATTCCATCGCGGCCCACAACTCCAAGGCCTCCCGGCGTACTAGCAGACCAACACGCCCACCTGCGCTCTGGCATGCTCACCATTCGCATATTCTCTGGTGCGCCACTTCTTCTGCGCTTACGTGTGATCGGCAAGCGCTAACGGAATCGGTGATGTCAACAGGGCGGGGCCTCGCCCTTGCACCTGGCGTGCAGGTTCCAGAGGTGATCCAGAAAGCACTTGACTCATCTCCAGCACCGAGACGATCAACGACTAAGCGCGAAAGTTACCAAAGGAAGCGGAACTGGTGGCTTCCTTATGTCGTCCTTGAATTCGACAACAACCAAGTTCTGGTTGACGCTATGGGGGGTGACCTTGCAAACCCAGTGTGGAATTACCGCGCAGCATTGTATGCCGTCTGTCCAGCACTCCTTGGGACATATGCTTACCACAACACACAGCGATGTATCGCGGACGTCCAATATCTCCGTATCTGCTTACCTCCGTACTGCGGCGGCTGTTCATAGTCAGGAAGATATGGGAAATGATCTCCTCATGGCGCGGGCTGAAATAACCCCAGCGCTCGATGGCCATGTACGTCCCTAACCATCTTCTCACCTTTATTTCTTATTTACGCGATCTCGATCCCATGTAGTACGCATCCGATCAATGGTACGCTGCTACCGCTGGCAGTGGCTCTTTCCACCTCAAGGTGGACTACCGGCCCACACGAGCCGAGCCATTGACCATCGAGGCGTTTGAGTTGCTCAAGGTTATTGGAAAAGGTTCTTTCGGCAAGGTTATGCAAGTACGAAAGAAAGACACCATGCGTGTGTACGCTCTGAAGACGATACGGAAGGCGCATATAGCGTCGCGTCCCGGAGAGATTACACATATTCTGGCTGAGAGAACGGTCCTGGCATTGGTGAACAATCCGTTCATCGTGCCTCTCAAGTTTTCGTTCCAGAATCCGGATAAGCTCTATTTGGTGATGTCATTTGGTGCGTCTTCAGTTCTCGCGGGCGTGAACTGAGAATTCATACTGCTTCGTCTATCAGTGAATGGTGGAGAGTTATTCTATCATCTGCAACGAGAAGGGAAGTTCGACCAAGACCGCAGCCGGTTCTACGCTGCAGAACTGCTTTGCGCACTGGAACACTTGCACAGCTTCAACGTCGTTTATCGGTGGGTCGTGTGTTCACCCCGTAAAGAGCTTTGTAAATTGATAGAGAACAGCGATTTGAAGCCAGAAAATATCCTACTGGACTACACTGGGCACATCGCCCTTTGCGATTTCGGTCCGTTCTAACCTTCGATGTGTTACTTCCCATCTCATATTAAGACAGGTCTTTGCAAGTTGAATATGTCGGAATCAGAGAAAACGAACAGTAAGGGTTTCTTGACTCGGTCCTCGAAGCATATAGCTGATTGAGGCTACCTTCAGCGTTCTGCGGGACTCCCGAGTACATCGCACCGGAACTCCTTGAGAGCCAAGGCTATACGAAGACGGTCGATTGGTGGACGCTCGGCGTCCTCCTGTACGAGATGATGGTGAGTACCTCATCCCGCCAACAACGTATCAGCGCACTCAGACGGTTCAGTAGACTGGTCTCCCACCCTTCTACGACGAGAACGTGAACACTATGTACCAACGCATCCTCATGGACCCGCTACTGTTCCCATCGGACATCTCCCCAGAGGCAAAGAGTGTTATGACTGGGCTCCTCCAACGTGACCCGTCTCGGCGTCTTGGTGCAAATGGTGGGGAGGAGATCAAGAAACACCCTTTCTTCGCCAAATATGTCGACTGGAACCTGTGAGCCCGTCAACCTGGTGTTCTGAGAGTGTGGCTGATGCATTTGTAGGTTGCTACAAAAGAAGATACAACCACCATTCAAACCCAGCGTGGTGAGCACTCGACACTGCTCGATAGCGTGGGCCCTTCTACTCACGTTTGGGCTATAGGAATCTGTTCTGGACGTTGCCAACTTCGATCCTGACTTCACAAATGAAGAAGCACAGGACTCTGTGGTAGAGGATTCTCACCTGTCGGAGACAGTTCAAGATCAATTCAAGGGTTTCACATACAACCCTGCGAACGAACACCTCAGCGAGAGCGTCAACTATGGACACGTCATGGGGTAGTGCTCGTGGTTCCAGCACTATTCCTTCTTTGGTACGGGCACGCCTCTCAGTACCTTGCGCACGCTGGTCGTGGTTAGCTTGTTGTTATGGACTGCATACAGCATTGGTCTTCGTCTTTCTCTATGTCCTATCTTGTTCATGTTCGATGATATCGTATGTTATTGCGCTCGCAGTCTGCAATATGTTTGTTCCTCTTTGGAGATGACCCTTGTACAAAGCAATATGTCATGTGACAAATACCAAAAGGACATCCCCGACGATTCTACGTCGGGAGACAGTTTACAGCTAGATCATTAGGCCTCAGGGTTTTCCGAATGTAATTTTTTCGGCATGGACGACTACGTCTTCACCGTGCAATCCGGTTCCTCGCTCTTCTCGTAAGCAGGCAAAGAGGAAAGGGAGGAGATGGAGTCGTAGAAAGCAAGGAAGTAAGATCCAGGGATGCTGCAACCAGTGAGTTAGAGGTTGGATTCTTGGTGGGTGGGGAGTCCGCGGTCTGTGCCGTTCCGGTAGGATGCGGTGCGCCTTGCTAGAAGGGTTAGAGGAGAGTGCACCTGGGCTTTCTCCGTCGCGGACAAGGACTCGACTAGCGTCTTGAAACTCCTGGTGACAGCCAAATACACAGGCTACCACGCCCAAGCCGCAGCGGACACATTGTCAGAGTAGGAATCCGTGCCAGTGCTTCGGGGAGACTGGAGGTGGGGACGTACCTGGACACTGTCTATTCGTCGAGTCTGCCGTCGCAGAGATGTGATGGTCGACTTCGGGCTAGTTCATATTCATGATCGGTCACGGTATGAACAAAAGATCTAGCCAAGTATGCTGTATCTTCATCCGGAGGAGGTCGTTCATCAACGCCGATGGTGAAGCGGTTATCATGCTTGCCTTCCAAGCAAGCGGCAGGGGTTCGACTCCCCTTCGGCGTATATTTTTCTTCGTCAAACGAATGTTTGGAAGTCCTCAAAGTTGCTTTTCGACTCTAACCGGGGACCCGCCAGCTGCAGGTATAAGTACAGTATTGGTGGTGTTGCCATGCAAGCCAGGACATGGCACGGGTCTCCTGAACATTGGCACACACCCTGCCCCTCATTAGATTATTGTCCAACGTGCATACTCCAGCTCTTCTACTGCCGTCATGCAAAGACCGACATCCTTCGTCAACGCCGACTTCGTAGAGCGCATTCTTACCTCTCTACCCGACTTTGCCACTCTCTCAAATCCACAATCCTCACATGTAGAGCCGCGTATGTTGTCTATCATGCACACCCGTGTTGGAACTTCATTCTACGTCAGGTATATAAGCCAGGCTCCTCCGTAGATTCACTACCCTTGTTGTCTTTCCCCCATGTCGTAGTCTTCTCAATCATACGTCGCTCTCTGGCTCCAACAACCCGGTCTCTATCCAGCGTGCGGTCGCATACAATCTTGTCGGGCAAGTGTTGCCTGAGGCTATAGGACAATTTGACGTTGGTACCGGCGAACGAATTGCTTGGGAGAGACGGAGTCCACCAAGAACAGCCAAGAACCCAACATTGACAAAAGGGGAGATCGACTGTTACAGCCTCACGTTCTCACTACGAGTTCCGGAATTCCTTTTGATCTCTTTTTTCTCCGTCCATCTCAGGGAGAAAGATTACATGCAGATCGCAATACAGCCGATTGTCTGCTGTCGAATCTTGCTGCTTCCATCATTGTCATCCTTTTATTGTAGTCATCCACGTATGGGCTAGACGCGTACCGCGACGAATATTTCGAGGACCTTGGGAATGAAGAAGACCCCGTGTTAGAAGAGAATGGGTCAAGAGCTTTTGATCTACGAGAAAAATTCTTCAACACGTTTTCAACTCCGGAATTCAGAGAAAACCGTGACTGACTTTCTGGAACGGATCGTCAGTTGGTGCATGGAGGTCTGTCTACATTATAGTGATGGTGCGTCATGGTCATCATATTTGACTTGTTTGCACAGAACTGCAAAGGAGAGTTGTGACCCCATTCAGAGATGTCACGAAACTCCCTCCTACCGCGGTTCCCCTGATGAGGTTGTATCGTGGCTGTGTAAATACCGTTCTATTCCAGCTCGTTGACAGCATGCGGGCGACGATGGGCGTCTTTCGGCATGAATTCATGGCGTATACTGTGTTGGCCGTGTTGCGAAAGAGGAAGGCACCAGTGTTGACAGATGACCAGATGAACCTGGTCGTCCTCGATGAGATATAGGGAGGAGAGGCGAATTGTACGCGCTCCTCTCCCTCTCTAAGTACATCGAACATGGTGTCACATTCTACTCGGCAGGTCTCTGACATTTTTTCTCATGACTATTTAGGTGCGCAATGCCAGGCGGGTCCGACGGCGAAGAGACTGTTGTGGTCGCCAAGCAGCGAATAACCTGTGGACGAAGAAGGCCTACTCAGAACTCTTTAGCAAATTTTTGAGTACAAGAAAGACGAGTATGTGACCCATTGTGTACGGAGTGTCTCGAGAAGTTTTGGAGACAACGGCTACAACTGTTGTACGCAGACACGCAATGCTCCCCACACGGCCAGATTGAACGTAAGCACGCCTCCTTCCGTGTGTCATGTTTTCTCGTGACTTTTATTCTTGACTGGGAGAGGTGTGCTCACTATCGGGTTTGCTTTAATTACACAGCACTTCGCGAGCCCTCAAAGAACGATCCATAATAACAGAGGGAAAGGTTTTCAATGGCAAAGATTTGCAGGTAGAGGGAAGAGGTTTGGCCAAGGGGGATACATCGAGTCCATCTCCATCCATCATACTGAGCTGGACAATGCCAATCATTGAATTTATTGCAAAAGTCCACAGGTTGTCTCAATGGAATCTGATCAAAGTACACTTTTAGGATAGCACAAGAAACACTAGAACACTTTGAATTCTGTTTGCTAAGCACCAAAGCATCACCAAGTGGCAATGGTATAGAGACTCAGCAAAGAGGAGACAGAGCCAACAGAAAAGAGGGGAAAGGATCCCCCCGACGACACAAGCCAGTACTGCAGTGGCAAGGTCATCATGTCCCTGGAGTTGCAAGCAGAACTCGCAGAGAACAAGGGTGGCAAAAATTTGATAACCAAAGAATGAGGGCAGTGCCCTCATAATTAGAATACTACACTTGATCTAAGCCAAAAGGCCAGAGTAGTGAAGATTCGAAGTGTCGAGGGGAGACTTTTATAATCCAGACACCCACGCATGGACCATGTGCATCACAGAGGTTGACCGGTTGAGAAGGTTGCCAAGTTTGGCAATATGATGACACGAGTGGCTGGCCTGCACTCAATCGGAAGTGACTAGTGACTGACGATACCACGCACCAACGACAATGCTACGCCCTATGACGAGCCCACAACTTGCGTTAACACCAGTCACACCAGATACACACGAGCCTATCAATACCCCAGTGGTCATGCGAAGGCGCTCAACTCGATGCCACCATGGCATGCACTGGTATTATAACGTAACACTCAATATTCTCGCACCTAGAAGTCCAGACGTCCAATGCCGACCTCGTATATAGTTTATTAGCAGGTAGTCATAGATACACTCATCGGACAGGGTTAACGACAACACTTCAAGCATTTCGAAGACCCCAGTTATGCTAGGTGGCGACCACCAAGGTCGCCCACATCTTCATCCCCATCTATTGATCCCTATCCAGTCAGGTCAGCAGCATCGACTGCATTCTGCTCATCGCCGAGGTACTAGTTCGGCATGCCAAGTGTAAGGAGCAAAGGAATGACACTGAAAACGACGACACATAATACCATGGTTTTCATCATGTCATCATATGCTGAGGGCCATTTGTATGATTTATTCGTGACATTGCACGCACCTTCAAGTTGAATGACACCTTCTCGAACCGGGTGTCCGCGCGGGGAGGAAGGAACAGATGTTATACTACCATGCGATTCTCCTTGTTCCTCATCAGTCAGCCAGGGGGGGGACCCCTCCAAATTTCCAGGCATCGTGTTTGCACCGGCTGTTAAGAATTACGAGTTGAATCCCTCCTTGTCCGTCGAACTAAAATGGAGCTCACTCACCGCAGGTACTACCAAAAAGGCCCCCTTATCTCTGTCAGAAGCACAACGATAGCAATGATGATGTGTGGTACCTTGGGCACCGACCTGTTCAGAGCCAACCACCCAAACCTAGTATGATCTCTTTCCACTGTCCAAACAAGTTCCGCACCCGAGATATTGGCTCCTCGGGAGTGCGTCATTATCGCGATTCCACTAAATATCCATGTCTGGGGACTGATGCGACAAGAAAAGCAAGGAACTGACACGAGGCATAGTACGACAAGGTCAAAGATCAAGACATACCATACAAGTACGCATCATCAGCACTCAGAGACGAATGTACCTCGGAGCGGTTCATGTTGACTCCAGCGAATATGCCAAGGAATGTAAGCGCCACAGTTTGCGTTTGCATAAAATATGTCGCGTCAATGCGTACTAGTGACCTGTGGTGAGTGAGTTGAGTTGATGTGTTATGTGCACGGATCGAAACACGTACCGTGGTTTTACAACCACCGCGAAAGAGTACAGAAATGTAAATGTGAGATAAAAGGATATCTGGCACAGGAGAAGGATCCCAGTCATCACGAAGTGCCCACAAAGTCAAAGAATCGCGTATACCACGCTTCTTTTTTTTAAAAAACCGCAGGCCAATGACTGGTCGCTTGGCAACACGCAGGTCCTAGTGGGCGAAGACAAACAGGAGAACGACGCCAAGGACAGGCATCGAGATAATTGAACCTAAGCTGAATCAGACTTTCATCAGAGAAGCCAACTCCGAAAGAAGCTTACCATTCCTCCACTGCCCCCCCACACTCTGACTTATTGTGAGTGAAAGGAGTACCAGCGAAATCGCTTACCTAAGGAGTACCAGACCGACAAGGTCGGGTTGTTCAGCAATTCGCAGGAAGCTCCGCAATAGAGAGTCCTTCGAGGATGTCGTCCTGCCCACTCCTATCGGACGTCGGGCTACCTTGGGTCAGGTTTGAGTGCGGCTCAACAATTCTATAAGTGCAAGTTTCTTCGCCTGGTTCTCGGCCTACAGAAGGGTGACCATCAGTGGAGCGAGCGCGACGAGAACCAGAATTGCGAACTTGCACCAAATCTCCAACCTACATGCTCGATGACAGAGGCTGCGATGTTATGATTAGAGCAAGTCGCGAATGTGAGATAAACGGAGGTGGTCGACGCATCTAGAGAGAGCAGATACTACAACGTGGGGAAAAGACGACGAGGGTTGTAGGGCCACGACGAGAGTTTATATACCCGAGGGTGAAATGTTGACTACCGAGCGATGACAAGCGATGACGTAGAATGAACTTGAAATGAGTATGTTTCAACTACCTTGGAATTCTATATCTAGCAATAACATAACACAGGGCCTTGTTTCCCTTGTTTTCCACAGCCGAATTCTCCCCTGCCCAACGAGCACAAAATCATAAAACCCAGAGTTCACAGAAGCCCTCACGCCATGTTTGACGCTGGGCTGGGCTGTCCGCAGTCTCGCAGCCATGTTCTATGTTGATCTATAACGAATACGCAACAAGAATTATCACTCGCACTCTCCGTCATCCCTCCACACCCCTGCTGCAAAGTGCGGGTCAAAGCCAGCTAGGACACGTGTGTAAGGTTATTTACCTGTACCTCCTGGAATGTCGTTCTCTGTCCACCACTTCGCTGTCCAAAGATGCCCTGCTGAAGAAAATGAGCACTCGATAGTGGATGGAGCTCATAGAGCCGTTGATCCAACTCACCGTATACTGCCTTTTGGCCCCCGGTGTAAACGGCCTTGAGGGAGGTGAGAATGATCCGTGCAGAGAGACAAAAGGCATACACTGGCATTCCAGCTCGCTGTCCCAGCGCACTGGTTTGGGCCTGGAGAAGTACTAGGCGTAGGTGCAGGTTTAGAGGTCGACGTTGGGGAAGATCCCCAAGGAGATGCAGATGTACTAGTTGGAGGGGGAGGACTGGTCGGCCCGCTGCCCATGTTGTTCCGGATATTGTCCCATTTGCTGTCAGGGTAGCTGGACGACACGAGGGAAGTTTCGTGTAATGGCTAGGGATAGGAACTCACTGGATATGATTCTGCGCGGAGGGTCGTCGGTGACTTTCACGAGCTGACACAGGTTCGTCATACTCTACTCACCATTGTCTGGTCCAGGTAACGGAGAGTATTTGCGGCGGTTTGGACGAGAGAGTCTGCGCCTGACTTGTCGGTCGAAAGCTAAGGTGGATTGGCACACCGGAGGCACCAGACGAGTATGAATGAATGACTCACCTCCCAAAACATACACCCCGCCATCGAGTTGGACATCACATACTCAGCCTTGATTGTCACGATATCTGGAATGTCAAAAGAAACCAGTTCTTTTTTGACCCAGTCGTACGAGTAGCTTGCGACATCCTGTAGATCCTCGAAGATCTGTGCTCCTGTCAGGGGCAAATACTTGTAGGAGTAAACTCCGGCTTCTATCGTCCCGGGGCCAACCTGCTCTGGAGGTTAGCAGGCGTACAACCGTACAGGCACCGCTCTAGCTCACCCCGCTGTATGGTTGGCCTATGCCATTGGTCTGTTCAAAGGCGCGCCCGTAAAGCGGAATACCTATGCATCATGCTTTGTATTTGCGTGTTCTTTCTGAAGCCGGAGGTCTTACCCATGGTAATTTTTCTTGAGGTTGCTCCGCCAGCAACGTAGTGCTTTACAGCTTCGTCTGTGTTAACCCCAGTCCTGGAGCCGCCGTACAAGTTTGCTTGGTTATCCACCTGCCACAGGATCATTAGCGGGATGCGACAGCTTCGAAGAAGCCACTGGCATACAAATGTCAACCAAGAACCGGCGTAGTCGTAAGCCTTGTGTACTGGTGAGCTCAGGATCGATGAGGTGAGAGCATTCGTACCATAATATTCCAGTAAGTGAGGGCTCGATCTACCTGCCGAATTGGGTAGTATGCATAGTGCTGAGACCCCGCTGACACAGCGGCCTGTGACGCTCGTCATGACATGGGCGACGTGCACAAAGGTCTAAACTTACTGTTAATTCATAAGGCGTAGTATCGCCATTCGTTTGCGCAAGATTATCAAACGATGATCGTAGAGCCGTCAGGAGGTCACCGAAACCTCGACCTTCTTCGTCGCTCGCTGGATACTCAAAATCTATATCTCTGCACGTGCATGTCTTTATGTGGAGGTTTGCAAACGGGGAGGATGGGGAGGACTTACATGCCATCGAACCCATAATCTTTTATAATTTGAACTGCACTAGAGACAAAGTTTGCTCGGAGATCGAGATCAGTAAGGAACGAGAAGTGGCCATCCTGAGAGTATGTCCAACCACCGACGGATAGTAGGACCTTCAAATGTCTTGTGAAGCCCATGTCAGTCTCCGATCGACGAAAATGATGGAGGGATCAAACCGGTGGGATAGCTTCAAAAGGTAGAGCTAGACATTGCGTCAGCTATGGTTTGCATTGATATTGTGTCAGACAATCAATCTCACCTGCTTCAGACAACCGTAAAGGTTGTTTCCCGGTTCGCTCCAAGAGTCTCCGGGAAAGTGTTTCTTGAGGAAAATTCAGCCAAGAGCGATCTTCACGGCGAGACTCTACGTACTTGTTCATCAGCATAGGGATCCGTGAGGACGATTTCGCCGGTGTCCGCTGAGACATCCGCAAATGCATAGAGGATATGCGTCAAATGGCTGGGATCGATATCCGTAGGCTCTGCAGCTGATAAGTCGAAGCATGACCGACTAACACATGAAACGCACGAAAATTGGCACCATATATACCCCTACAAAGAATAAGTTTCACCAAGGAACATATACATATCGCAGGGACCATACCAGTTGGTGAAATAGGCAGCTTGGATGTATTGTGCAGAACTGCGGCGCTGCATATTGTTCGATCTACCATCCGGGGTAGTCAGTATGGATGCAGCATGGCATGGCCTTAGAGCAGATAGCAATATCAGAATAGAGGGCCAACTGGATGAAAGTATCCCAAACATCGCTAGAGGGCAGACTGGGACAACACTGACTCGGAAAACGTATCCAGGCCTTTTGTAGCCCGACCATTGGATTCACGAAGCCGAGTCACCGTGTGTGGTCAGTCTTCTTGAGGCACCTCAACCCATCGTGCCTCTCGAAAAGGCGTGACATGGGTCTGTTCGATACCCGAAGGGCCTTATCAAAACCCCTCGTGCAAACCCCTGAAGACAAAGATCAGTTCAGCAATAGACCCGCCACAGAAGGGGAAACCGGGCATACCACTTTCGGGACAATGTCCAACAACTGTGAGCGCATTGGGAGACGCCTGAGATAAACTCAAATGCGGTCCGAAGAGCTGAGGGTATAGGCCTATCATGCAGTCATTATAATATTCAAAACATGTTTACGAGGACGACTACTCACTACCAATCATCGTTGAAAGAGGTTGAAGAAGGGTTTGGTGGTCTAAAGGTGCCGATTACTTCGAAGCTTACTGCAGGCATCGATGATCCGACGGCTTCGCGTCTTGCTGCCACTCTCGAAGCTTTAAATAACGCGATTACCATACGAAAGCATTAAGACATGGTTGAGAATGTATCGAGCA
Organism: Paxillus ammoniavirescens; assembly: GCA_014904835.1. NCBI lineage: Eukaryota > Fungi > Basidiomycota > Agaricomycetes > Boletales > Paxillaceae > Paxillus > Paxillus ammoniavirescens. Next base: position 49,642 of record MU121050.1, read on the forward strand.
TAGCAACAGTACAAGATGCCACTCCGGGAAAGGATACTTCAAACGAGTGTGGAGGAGGGAGTCAGTTTTGGGAATATGCTGGATTGATTGTGGTGGAAGTTGGAAATAAGTAAGTAATTGGGAACAAGGGTAGGTTGAGGGACGAGCAAGGACGGTGATGCAAAAGCAAAGAAGCGACAACAAGAAGACGATGGTGTCCAGGGAGATGGTGAAGAGAACGGAGCTGATCGGAGCCATGCGGATACTGCAAGCTAATGTGATAAGATAGATCGAAACAGTGGTGGAAAAGAGTGTAGTGACACAGGACGAGAAGGTCGATGTGACGTCCTTATCGAGAAGCTAAAGGTCCACCAGCGAAAATGACAACGGGGGCATCGCACCAAGACGGTATGTCAGATTGTGAGATGCCAGAGGACCTACTTCCAAAAGCCACAACAGTAGACCGCGTTCAGCGAGGAAGCATTCGCGAACTTGGTACAACATCACCTTTCAGAAACTCCCATTCGTCCGTTCATGAAGCATAACTCCTGTCCTCCAATCGTCTAAAGTAACATTCTATCCATGGTGTTACACGTCCACATAAATAAGCACCGGCTCTCCAACACCCTCGATCTCCGGAATCACGCATTTCAAGTCAAATGCTTTTGCAAGCACGATCTTGAAGATCTTTTGGACATTGATAGATGCGGATGTCGAGCAGAAGATGAGCGATGCATGCATTGCCCGTGCAAATCGCTTCGCCTGTGAAGTTACGTTAGTGGAGAGACTTGGGAAGCAACAAAAAAGTCACAAACCTGTTTGGTAATCTCCTCTTGCTCATCTCGCGGGAAGGTTGCAAACGTGTCGTATTTCGTCCCAATCAAAAAAGGAATTGCGGTCTGCAAAATCGTTGATGAGTTACTGTGCACGCGAGACGTCGATCATCCAAGTATGGTCAGATCAGAGGAAAATCCAGCACCAGGGTAACGCGTCCCGATATCGCAATCGCGCATACCATAGGATGACTGAACGCAGGAAGCGACACTTCCTTGGGCTCACCTTGTTAAACCCCCTTGCCTGCCGATACCATTCTTTGACCGAGTTCAGTGTCGACTTTCGCGAAAGGTCAAACATGAAGAGGATGGCAACTGCGTCATTGCAAACAAGAGGTAGCATGTTCACAAACTCCCGTTGCCCTCCAAGGTCCCAGATTGAGAAAGTGATCGTCGTCCGCCGCACAGTTATAGTTTTCTCCATGAAGTTAACGCCTGAACATAGTCAGTTAAGGATATGGACGTGTTTTCGTGATTCAGGAGCACCAACCCAGCGTCTGGATATAATCCTCATCGAAACTGCCTTCTACATACTTGACCATGAGACTCGTCTTGCCTATCTGCGAATCCCCGACCATGCCGACTTTGATGACAACACTGTTCTTCTCTTCATTGTTTTCCAGCAGGGGATGCGGGCTTTGGCCGCTGGCGCTGGCTATCAATGAGGTTGAACTTGTGGAGGCGGACATTACAGGTCGACGTAGAATTATCTGAATGAAGATTTGCTGAAAGCTTGAAACGTATGGGTCGTTTGGGAACTGGGGTATCGAGTGGTATGAAATAGGATGGATCAAAAGAAATCGGAAGAAAAGTTAGAGAAAAGAAGGACGCGTTCTGTGGTGCGTTGGTGAGGTTCGACTCGGATAAGCGCTCCCCGGAGGGTCAGGTTGACCGGCCTACGCCCAGCAGAGAAAACTGAAGCGTAAACAACTTGAACTTGTTGCTTTGTCGTCCGTCAACAACCAACGCAGAAACAGACGAAGTGTGATGGCGAGATGGCTGGAAGTGCAGTGCAACCTGGCCACAACGTGCCTCGAGTCTCTTTCGCAGGCTCGGCAGCCACTGGCAGTCTGGTCTGAAACTCAACATCCCAACAACTTATCCATTCTCAAGAATTGAACACAACTCTCGTCCAAAATCGCGAGTTATGTTGAATGACCGCGAGTCCTGTAGGAGCCAAAGCCAGGATACAATACTAGTGGCGCTATAGCACCCATCGCTGATCCATGGCCCGCGCTGCGGTCGACTTCTGCTACGCAAAGCTCTTTCATAACGCAATCTGATCGCCCTGTTGCCAGGGTGAGCACTCAGTATCGAGTTCCGTGACTTCCGCCTTGGAGCCAGTCTCCTTGATGCATGATGGCCCCAAGGGCAAAGGGGCCAGTGGAGATCTGAGAGTAATCGGACCTCTATCCTTGTCACCAGCACCCAACCTTGGCATGGTTGGGTGTAGTCTGCAGCAAACCCTTGGTAGCAGCATGAGAGAATCGGTGTGTTTCTTGCACAAAGCCCCTGATTAGTTTTTTACAATTACCTAGAGCATTGTTTTCTACTAGAGAGGTGACCCGGTTCACAATGTAACCACGGCCTCATCTTCCTGCAGTTCCAGTTAGGTGTATGAACCTAGTTTAAAATTCTGTGCACATTCCGTTCAGTACGTTAGAATCGTTCGCATGAAACAACTGAACATGACTATGATCTATATCTCAAATATGAACCGGCGGCCGTACAACATGTGCAAGGGTTCAGCGCAGTCTTTTGACATTGTGGCGTTCACAAGCCTACAGAACCTCAGCATTTGGCTTCGAACTTCGGGTCACTGCGGGAAGTAGAGACTATGGAAGTCAGTGTTCCCAGCAAGAGTCCAACGCCAGAAAACATCGCAGAGCTCGGCTAACGGGTCCAAATGATAACCCGACTCGGTACTGACGTGTCAGATCTCCAGGGCTTGGGTGCGAAACCCGCCGAGTCTCGAGGTCTTGAGGATGACTCCGAGAAGGGCACCTTTAAGTATTTGTTTCCTGCGAGTTTGATTTCTTCCTATGCAACAGAACACCCTCATATATTCACACCTTGTCCTCGCTGCCCGCAAGGTACACATGTGGCAACACCTGCAAATGAACAGAAGCCCGGCCCTCATCGAAAAATTGAGAAGGACCTCTACTGTCAGGAGAGAACTTGATCGTCGTCCTTTGTGGCAGGCCAGTATCCTTATTCCAAGCTTTTTTATTCCAAGCTCTCTCCATGATCACACGGAGGATAAGGACTTGCGGTGATATGCACTGGAAGAAAATGGTCAGAATGTCGCTCGAAGATCAACATACCGAGAATGACGCACCATTGCCAATACGTATACACAATAAAATGTTACCGAAGTTGGGCTTCCTATTCCAAACGAAACCAAGAACGCGAGTCCCGAGAGCGTGTAAGGAAGCGCAGACTCGACGATAATAGAGACCACGTCGAAATACGCGGACGCATACTCGTTTCCGAGCTGCTTCTTCACCTTCATGGCATGGTACACCATACGATAGCATATGATGCCGGTCACGGTAGTGTTCAGGAAAACAGAGATGGAATAATACGCCAAGCCAAGTCTTGAAGCCAGGCCAATGAAGATATCGCCCCCCGGAGAGCAAGAAACCCATAGGACCGCTATTCCTAGGGCTAATTGTTTCCTGCTTAGAATGGGGCGAAGGGGTTATAAGAGATACTCACCGAGTGTGGCCACCCATAGGATTGATGGCACAATGATGGCGCGATAGCTATTCCACACAATTCGACAACGATGTATCTGAAGCCAACGAGATGAGCAATTTCAATGACCACCAAATGAATCTCACCATGAGAGCGCCTGACATGAGTTGCAGTGCGATAACCGAGGTCGACGCAAAATCATTGTACCAATCCGACATATGATCCGCCCGATATTTTCCAGGACCGCCTGGATAGTCTCTGTGCTGTATCCATGTTTTGCCGCCGAATATTGCCTGGGTAATCACCCAGACCGAAATCAAGACAAATATGGTGGTGCTAAAGAACGCGTAAAAAATGTCGGATTTTTTCCGATTTCCTCTGTTGCCCACTGGCAGCAGGATCTGCATGGTCTTGAAGTAGAGAACAAGCTCGATACCTGTATGCCAATGACGCACAAGAAGCAGGGTAAAGGCCACTGAGCTCACCATATAAGATGTCATTTAGGTTGGTGCCAATGTAGGCGCTGGCAGACATGTTCGAAGCAGCTCATACAGCAAGGTTCAAAGCCTCTTGCCGTCCTTTTTCAAGGACAGCTGACCCCCTCAGTTACGTGACCATTGACAGAAAGCTGCCGCCGAAATAAATCATCGGATGACCTGGCAGAGCCTGGCAGCTGGCAGCTCCTGCCAGGCCCAGGGACTTGAGACCAGTTGGGACCACAGTATCACAATTTGTCAAACGATGCCGCGTTGACCAACAATCCTTATGTAATATAGGCGTCCGTTTGAGTTTAGATGGAGGTGGAGTCTCCGCGAGCTGCGTACCGCCTCGTAGTCGCTTTGCCTCTCATTCCCATGTTCAAAACACAGAATTTCGAAGCCCATAACAAGTCCTCAAGCGTCGTTATGTCTTTGGCAGGTAAGGGCTTGGTGTTCGTCGTGGTGCTGAGCGCTCGAGCCCCCTATTCTATCTTATTTCAGGGCAATTGTTGGGCAATTGCAATATTTTCGGAAACGAGGAGTACGTTGGAGGCAATTATGCCACTGGAAGTAAGTAAACCTAAGAGGTTGGGAGCTATGGCGGTGTTCAGTAGAAATTCGAGTCCAGATAAAGCTACTCATCTGTTGAGTAAGTAAATCATTGTGCCAGTTTGAAGATCCCCTACGTGCTGAGGATACCATCAGTTAACCTCTGAAGATGAACGTGATGTTGGTCGACTTCGAATTCGACCACCACTTAGACGGTTGGAGTCCCCCCTATATACTTCCATGGCCGAAACGGAGCAACAAAGTTTCCCCGAACATGGCACACAGTATTGACTTTATTCGAATGTCTTCAGCACTGATCAGCCCTGCAGGAACCTGCCGTCTGACGTCGCTGGGATCTGAAAATGGGCCAAGCCTAGAAGACAGTGCCCGGTTCTACATAGCATTGGTACTGTCGTAGTGACCGAGGTGACGGCGCGGCCTATAACGAGCGAACGCCAAGCAGATGGGAGGGACCGGGCCCTTGGGCTTTGTCTGGCCGAGGAGCAGCGGAGTTGCAGGGGAACGTCGCATACAGCGGAGAGGATCGAATGCCCGACAAAACACACATGTATACGCGTCGAGCTAAGATCTTGCACCTTCGTGGGTCAGCGCTCTGGCCTCAGGGGCGACGCTCGACAGTGGCCCTGGCGGCGAACAACCTCCTAAATGAAACAAATTGAAGCCGGAGCCAAGAGATCTCCCCGTGGTTTTCTAGATGGGGTTCCTCGTTGGGGCCACAGTAAAAGGTTGCCATCAATGGATCATTCCATTTGGAGGGTCTAGTACCAGAGAAAGTCGCAAACCATCGCCTTAGATCTCGGTAGCTGGATTATTCCAGCTCGTCTTGGGGTATCGTGAGAAAGAGCGAGAAAGCCGGAACTAGATGATAGATCTCTTGGTGGTGTCGCTTTCGTGTGGGGAAGTCGATGCGGACCCTTCGTACCCATCAATCGATTCTCAGACAAATATTTGACGCGTAGTTTGAGTCCCGATAAAATCTCTTGATGTTGCCATTGTGAGTATTCAAACCAATGTTGAATAAAAATAAAAGTACACTCAGACGATCCAAACCTGCCGCATCGAGATTACCTGCCCGACGAACCTTCAAATTCCCTTATCAACCAAGAATGACTCGATCGTTTCCCACAGCTCCTTCGCAAGCCCCTCATCACGGGCCATCTCCGACGGTTTCTGAAGCTTTCCTACAGGAACGAGGTATCCACCCCTGTACTTGTCTCGATTCTGCGCCACCTCTGGTGATGCAGCCGCGATGGCAGAAGTGTAACCTCCAACGTCCGGATGCACGAAGCAGGGGTACACAAGGATATCCACGAGCCATGAGATCTTTTGCAACTGTGGCTTCCGTGAGAATGTGTTGACGGCTCCAGGGTGAAGCGAGATGACTGTGATGGGAGACGCTTCTGCGTCGAGTCTCCGTTGCAGCTCAGACGCGTAGAGGATATTCGCCAGTTTGGAGCAACCTGTAACAACATCAGTCGATCGGCTCAGTAATGCCGATGGTCAATAAAATTTACAGTAGCGAGCAAAGGAAGGCACAAAGGCGCTGCTGTATTCGTTGTTGATGTCATCGATGTTACGGAAACGGGGTTTACCGGACACGAGTGCATGCCCGGCCGAGGAAACCTACAGAATGTATTCAGTGACCATGCAGATCCAACATCAACCGGAGTAACGTACCACAACAACTCGAACGTCACTGCCTGGCTCGGCTGCTGTCTGTTTCAGAACGGGCAGCAGTTCACGAGTGAGAACGAAGGGGCTGATTGCACTGTGGGCTAACATAAGAATGGTCCTAAAGACCGCGGTAGTAAAGACCTACTTTACAACCATAATGTCTTGCACGCCTTCAATAAGAAGTTAGGGATGGAGGATACTTCCTGAAAACGTCGGAACACACCATCGGGGGTTAATTTATATGCCTCAATCATACTAGAGTGTAGTCAGTGGTCATGAATGTATGAATCCCACAGATACGATTCTCGTACACGGCAGCGTTGTGAACTAAACGAAGTATAGGGGATTAATGATTGGCGCTGTGTGGGGTCTGAACACTTACTGAGGATGTCCAGACGTTTTTCCTTGCTCATGAACTCCTGAGCCG